>CANXYC010865786.1:0-21558 GCA_948193065.1 Aleurites moluccanus | reverse complement strand
TCCCTTTTCTCTTAATTATTTGCTTAACTTTATTTGTTTGTATATTATTTGGGGAATGTGTGATCAACCTAGAACCCATAAGGGCTAGAGTTGATATCCCCTGTTTTTAAGGTATTTAAGATGTAATAATTCACTTTTATCTCTTTCTTTTAGTTGCTTTGCTTGATTTCAATTGTTCATCCATTTAATTACTTGTTCATGCATCCTATATGTCATTCCTTTAATTGTTCATGAAAATCATTTTAAATTAAGGTTAAAATTGAAAGCCAAGTTCAACCGAAAACCTAGTCCCCGAATCCTCTTTGGTTTCAAGGACTAGTGCACTTTTTTCCTTTGGGATAAAATTGGAGTTAAAATGGATTTTTACCTTAAATTTTCCCAACAAAAATAACTTAAGGTGGCGACTTCAAAATATCACAATCGTTTTCAAATAAAAGGCACTAAGCTCATCTCCTCCGTGAGAAATTGCCCCTATATGAGCACTCCGATGCCCCAATGCCTCTCTTTTCCTCTCGAAAGAGGGGCGGGCCCGGACGACGGCGCTTAGGCGAGGCCTCACAGTATGAAGTACTTTTAGTTATTTTACTAAAATTTACTAAAAAATAAATCAAATTTATTGACAGAATCAAAATACAAGAGCTAACTGCGTTTCTATTTTTAAATACTATCATCCCTAAAATATCGTCAACTTTTTTTTTTTATATATATCTTCTTGCTTTTCATTTAATAATTAAAATTAAAATATTTAAAAATATATGTGAATAATTTTTTTGGCACACTCCAACTCCAGTGGTGCGACAGTCCTAAGGCAAGAGCAGGCTTAAGGCCACTATAAACTTATAGAACACTCATATCCTGGATCTCATATACAACACATATCCACATCATACATAGTTATCATTATAAATACTCATTTCTATGAATTATGTAATCATCATTCATACATTTTCAATCATCATCATATGATTTCCTTTTGTTCCTTACCGATCAAAAGATACATCCCACATTAATAAGGAACAAGGGCAACCCACAATGTAATAATTCAGACATCAAAATAATATTATCCTCAACATCTAACTACGGAGCTCTAGAGTATACTCCTCATACATATAAATACCATAATACAAAATAATGTATATATATCAAAGGAATTACATAGAGTCTTATTGGAGAAATGAATCAATAAGCTCTGTCTTTTATATTATCTCCCTCTCGAGCTACATTATCACCTGAAATTCATAAAAGAGGAGTGAGCCTTCAACTCAATAAGATATAAACATGCAATGCAAAGGTCAAGCCAAAGGAACATGGATATGGAAATATCATAAGGTTATGCTTACAAGAACATAAGTGCTCACAATCGAATAGCACTATCAAATCATACGATAGAATTGTCAGAATGCATCAGTAGCCTTGCTACCTTATCATACCAGAGCGCATCAGTAGCCTTGCTACCTTATCGCAATACATATGCTTGGCCAGGCATATGTCTAGAGCTCATGGTCTCCTCTAGGTGGAAACTGATAAAAACCCTATCAACTAGGGTTCCAAAGTCCACAATGGACTAATGAATTTACTCTCATTAGGAAGAGCGTTCTATACATATACATATCATAGGTCATATAGCTTGGATTTCATAAAAAATCATATTGGTCACAAGACCATCGATATATAATCATGAATCATTTAAGATAGCAAATAGGTTTCACATGAGCTTGGTCCAAGGAAGAATGACCAAGTCATTTATAACATATAAGGTATTTATATGGAATAATTTATCATTTATTTGAGAACATCACGGGAAATTCATTTAATAGGTTCACAATATAATATTTTGAAACATGAGAATCATATACATGAACATTAGGAAAGATTGAACAATCAATTTCAAAGAAACAATATACATATGCAATGTTCATACTTACCTCAAAGCAATTTATCCTTGTATTTCCCTCGATTACTTATATATTCAATAATCTCCTCTATGTCCTTGAGTTCTCTTATCCAATGACAAATCCCTAAATACTCATAATTAGGGTTTATACCCAACAATGTTCATACAAGATAAATCCTTATGATTCTAATTATCTTTTAGAACCCTAATATGTTTTCTAACATCAATTTAATCACTTATTAAGGAAATATGGAAGATTGGGATGAATAGCTACCATTCACCCAAAACCCTAAAGCCATACTTATCTTGCTTATAATCCATAATAAATACTAATGATGTTCTTAAACATCAATACTTAACTCATATTCATCTATTTTAACCTTGCATTAACTTATTTTGACTTAAGATTGAGTTTAGAGTAAATACCTTAAACTCTAGAAATGGAGAGCCCTTGAGAAATATGAAATCTTAGTGTTCTTGAAGGTTAATTCTTGATTCTTGTGATAATGGAGATGAGATAAGTGTTTGAAAAGAGTATTTAATGAATTTATGGGTGGTTGAAGTGTATTTATGGAGAAAGAAAGAGAAGGAAATGAAAATAAATGAAATCTGAAAATGAATAAGAAGGGTCGAATATTTATAGACCCGTATCTTAATGCCCGTGAATAAGGTTCACGGTCTTGAAGGCCACTGCTCACATTAGGTTCGAAATATTTATTCACGGCCATGAAGGAACGTTTCACGCTTGTGAAGACAAATCTGAAGAATTGGCAAATTTACACAAAAGCTTTTATCATGCCAGTGAAGAACACTTCATGCCCGTGAAAGGCTTGCTAATGATAATTTCTCATGTTTTCTTCATTCTAACTTATCAAAACTCAATCAACTTATACGTACATATACTAATACCTCAAAATCAATCATAACTCATCATGTCTCAATACATATAATCATTGTAGGAGTAATCTACACTCAACATAGCATTCTAGATCATCTACCATGCACATATAACATACACATGCTAACATTCATCAGACAAACAAACAAACAAACACATATCTACTCTAACATTCCAAGCACTGGATATTACATTCTTACAACCTTAAGAAAATTCATCCTTGAATTTTAAGACTTACCTTGCTCTTAGAATAGATATGGGTACTTGTCCTGTATGCTCTGTTCACTTTCCCAAGTGCACTCTTCCATTGCTTGATTCCTCCATAGGACCTTAACTATTGTTGTATCTTTATTTCATAGTCTCTTAATCATTCGGTCCACAATGGTGACTAGAATCTCTTCATAAGTCAAGTCTTATTGAAGGTCCACTGCTGGAACTTGTAGCACATGAGAAGGATCGACGATATATTTCCAAAGCATCGATATATGGAATACTGGATGCACATTATCCATATTAGGTGGCAAAGCTAGCTTGTATGAAACCTCTCTAATCTTACTCAGAATCTCAAAGGGTCAGATAAATCGTAGAGATAGCTTGCCTCTCTTGCCAAACCTAGAACTCCTTTCATTGGTGAGATCTTTAAGAATACTAGATCTCTAATGAAATGCTGAGGTCTTTTCTTCTTGGATCGACATAACTCTTTTGGCAACTGAAAGTTGTCTTTAATCTCTCTCGGATCAGTTGAATCTTCTTTGATGTATATCTTATCAATTCTGGTCCTTCGATATACTTTTCTCCAACCTCATCCCAACATAAGGGAGATCTGCATTTCCTGTCATACAAAGCCTCATAAGGGGACATCTATATTGTTGAATAGTAGTTGTTGTTGTAGGCAAATTCTATCAATGACAAGTGAGAATCCCAATTTCCTCCAAATTCTAGAATACACATCCTCAACATGTCTTCTAGAGTTTGGATGGTCCTTTCTGATTGCCCATTCTTCTGCGGATGAATTGTTGTGCTGAAATCAAGCTGTGTTCCTAAGCACTCTTGCAAATTCTGCCAAAATCTCGAGGTGAACTAAGTACCTCTATCTGAGATGATCAAAACTGGAACTCCATGAAACTTGACAATTTCATCAACATAAATCTATACATACTGAGCAGCCATATAAGTCATCTTGACTGGCAAGAAGTGAGTTGACTTGGTCAATCTATCTACACTAATCCATATCGAATCATGATCTCTTAAAGTCTTTGGCAATCCAACTACAAAATCCATAGTAATTCTCTCCCATTTTCATTCCGGCAATGGCAAATGTTGAAGCAGTCTTGAAGGCTTCTGATGCTCAAACTTAACTTGCTGACAAGTTAGACATTTATCTACATATTCTGTGATATCTCTTTTTATTCCACTCCATTAATAAGAACTTTTGATGTTGTGGTACATCTTTGTTACATCTGGATGCACACTGTAGCTAGAATGATGAGTTTCCTTAAGAATTATATTCCTCAATCCATCCACAGCTGGAACACATAATCTATTACCTAGTCTCAGTACACCATCAACCATAGCAAAGCCTGAAGCTCTCTCTGTTCCCACATAGTTCTTTAGCTTTACCAATTGAAGATCTTTATCTTGTGCTTCTCTTATATGATCAATAAGTATTGATTTAACTTGAAAATAAGCTAGAAGCACACCCACATTTGATAGATCTAATCTAATCTCCATATCATGCAAACTCTATACCTCTCTCATTAGAGATCTGATACTAACTTGGATATGGGCTAAACTTTCCAAAGATTTTCTACTCAAGGCATTCGCTACCATATTAGCCCTTCATAGATGGTAAAAAATTTCACAATCATAATCTTTTAGTAATTCCATCCATCTCCTCTATCGGATATTGAGATCCTTCTGATGGAAGATATACTTCAAGCTCTTATGATCTGTGAAGATCTCACACTTCTCTTCATACAAGTAGTGTCTTCATATCTTCAATGCAAATACAACTGTAGCCATTTCAAGATCATGCGTAGGGTAAATCACCTCATGCTTCCTCAACTGTCTAGAAGCATAGGTGATCACTCTACCATACTGCATAAGTATACATCCAAGTCCCACTCTCGATGCATCACAATACATTGCATATCCTCTTTCTCCTGACAATAAAGCCAAAACAAGTGTCGTGGTAAAAAAAGTCTTCAACTTATGGAAACTCTCTTTGCAAGCATCCGTCCATTGAAATTTCACTTGCTTTTGAGTAAGCTTGGTCAAAGGTGCTGCAATCTTAGAAAAATCTTGTATAAACCTCCTATAATACCCTGCCCAACCCAAGAAACTTTGAAATTTGGAAACATTTATAGGTTTGGGCCAATTAAAGATCACATCCACTTTCTTCAGATCAAATTTAAGTCCTTCCTTACTCACCATGTGTCCAAAGAAACAAATACTATCAAGCCAAAACTTGCACTTGGAGAACTTGTCAAACAATTGATTCTCCCTCAAGGTCTGCAATACAATCCGAAAATGTTCTTCATACTCCTCCTTGCTCTTAGAATATACAAGGATGTCATCGATGAATATAATGACAAACTTATCCAGAAATGGTCTGAACACCCTATTCATCAAGTCAATGAATGCGGCTAGTGCATTAGTCAATCCAAATGGCAACACTAAGAACTCATAATATCTATATCTGGTCCGAAAAACTGTTTTTGATACATCCTCATTCTAAATTCTCAACTGATGATAACTCGACCTCAAGTCTATCTTGGAGAAATGACTAGCACCTTGTAACTGGTCAAACAAATCATCTATCCTAAGCAAATGATACTTATTCCTAATGCTAACCTTGTTAAGCTGCCTATAGTCGATACACAATCTCATAAAACCATCTTTCTTCTTCATAAAGAGCATTGGTGCTCCCCATGGCAAACTACTAGGTCTGATGAATCACTTGTCAAGCATATCTTGCAACTGAACTTTCAATTCTTTCAACTCAACCGGTGCCATACGGTAGGGAGAAATATAAATCGGACTCATGCCAGATAGTAACTCGATACCGAACTCTATCTCTCTATCTGGTGTTAACCTTGATAATTCTTTAGGAAATACGTCCGCAAACTCACTAACTATTGGAATCTTCTCTATGCCTTTCACTTCCTTCTAAGTATCTCGAAAATAAGCCAAATACCCTTGGAAACCCTTTCTCAACAACCTTCTTGCCTCAATGGTAGATATCACATTGTATGGTACTTCGCTCCTGTCCCCTTGAAATTCAAACTCCTCACTTAAAGGTGGCTTGAAAACTATCTTTTTCCCATTATAATCTATGGTAGCATAGTGCTTGGACAACCGGTCCATGCCCAAAATTACATCAAATTCTAACACAGACAATTCAATCAAATCTACATTTAAGTTCTTGCCACCAATGCTAACCACACATGAGGGATAAAAGTTTTAAACTTCAATCTCTTCCTCCAAAGGAGTAGAAATAATCAATATAGTTTCAAGCAACTCACAGGGCACATGCAATTTCTTAGCAAAATATGATGACATAAAGGAATGCGTAGCTCCTAAATCAAACAACATTCTAGCATTTAAAGCTTGGATCAGAAGAGTACCTATAACAACCGTGTTAGATGTTTGGGCCTCATATTGTGCTAGAGCAAAAACTCTGCCTTAGTCTCTACCTATGGGAATTGACCCCGAAGCCTAAGCGACATGCTAACCTAACCCTCTGCCAGCCTCTATAGTCTTGCCAAAAATGCCTCAGCCTGCACCTGGCTGCTGACTAACACTCCTCTCCCTATCCATTTGAACTATAGTCTGAAAAGCTTGAGGTCTATCTCCAATGGTTGGTTGTGGATAATTCTTGAGTAAATGACCTTGTTGTCCACACCTAAAGCATGCTCCTGTCGTATAATGACAAGGGCCATTATGAAATTTACCACACGTATAACACAAAGGTCTAAGAGTCCTAGATGTTGCAAAGCTAGCTGAACCATAGCTCATCTGAGAAGTGGGTCTAGGGTTAGTCCGACTCTATTGTGATCTCTTTGAAGGTCCTCTATACCCACTCTAAGAAGCTGACAGATGAGTCACTCCCATACTTTTCACCCCACTCTCTTGTTTAGAAGAACTTCATGTTTTATTTTTCTTCTTCTAAGCTCTTTCAGATCTAGCTTCCATCTCTTTATTCTCAATTATCCTAGCCTTATCCACCAGCTTAGAGTAAGAGTCAAACTCAAGAGCATGTAGGACTTTAAACAATGGAGCCACTAATCCTCTTTGAAACCTTTGAATCTATGCTGCTTCTGTAGGCACCAAAGCTAGAGCAAATTTGCTCAACTAACTGAACTTCCTAGCGTACTATGAAACACTCATACCAGATGTCTGAACCAATCTTTTAAACTCTATGGATTTAGCTTCTCTCACGCTCTCTGAAAGAAATTCATTCAGCACCAATTCCTTGAATCTCTCCCAAGAAAGATCTTCATTTCCTTGAAGCATACCAGAAATGCTTCTCTTGAACCAATTCTCGGCCTCAACTTTCATCAAATAGTTCATAAACTCTATAGCTCTTCTATTGGGAATCTGCGGTATCTATTCTTTCTCTTCAATTTCTTATTGGAAATCTGTAGGATCCACCTCACCTCTATACTCTGAGGGCTTAAGCTTAAGAAATCTCTCGAATGATACCTCTTCCACTTGAGGTACAATGGATGGTGGAACTGCTGGAGGAACTAGAATCTCTGGAGCTTACACTAAGGGTACCTTCTGCTGTCTTTGTTAATTAATGAACTCAGCTATCATTACATAATTCCATTGCAGCTGTTCTAATTATTGAGCCATATTAGCCACATCTACTGGTGGCACAAGAGGAACCTCATCACCTCTATTTCCACCCACAAAACCTTCTTCAGAAGGAAAATCTCGTCTAGGAAAACCTCGACCTCTTCCTCTACCACATCGTGGAGGCATATCGATACTGATAAGAAGAACAAATAAGATCAGACTCATTACTCACACTTAACACATATATATACTAAAAGAAGACATAACACAAATGATACATGAATTCCATACTCTGTAATTATCTTAATTAACACTTATACTAGGGCTCATACACATCTATCTATCTTTCTATCTTAAAGATTCTAAACATATAGCTCTGATACCACCTGTGTCACACTCCAACTCTAGTGTGCGACGGTCCTAGGGCAAAGGTAGGCTTAAGGTCACCATAAACCCGTAGAACACTCATATCCTGAATCTTATACACAATACATATCCACATCATACATAGTTATCATTATAAATACTCATTTCTATGAATCATGTAATCATCATTCATACATTTTCATTCATTATCATATGATTTCCTCTTTTTTCTTACCGATCAAAAGATATATCCCATATCAATAAGGAACAAGGGCAACCCATAATGTAACAATTCAGACATAAAAATAATATCATCCTCAATATCTAATTACGGAGCTCTAGAGTATACTCCTCATACATATAAATACCATAATACAAAATAATGTATATATATCAAAAGAATTACATAGAGTCTTTTTGGAGGAATGAATCAATAAGCTTTGTCTTCTATATTAGCTCCTTCTCGAGCTACACTATCACCTGAAATCTACAGAAGATGAGTGAGCCTTCAACTCAGTAATATATAAACATGCAATGCAAAGATCAAGCCAAAGGAACATGGATATGGAAATATTATAAGGTTATGCTTACAAGAACATAAGTGCTCACAATCGAATAGCACTATCAAATCATATGATAGAACTGTCAGAAAGCATCAGTAGCCTTGCTACCTTATCGCAATATATATGCTTGGCCAAGCATATGCCTAGAGCTCGTGGTGCCTTATAGGTGGAACATTGATAAAAACCATATCAGCTAGGTTTCCAAAGTGCATAATGGACCAATGAAATTATTTTTATTGGGAAGAACGTTCTATACATATACATATCATAGGTCATATATCTTAGATTTCACAAAAAATCATATTGGTCATAAGACTATCAATATATAATCATGAATCATTCAAGATAGCAAATATGTTTCACATTAGCTTGGTCTAAGGAAGAATGACCAAGTCATTTACAACATATAAAGTGTTTATATAGAATAATTTATCATTTGTTTGAGAACATCATGAGAAATTCATTTAATAGGTTCATAATATAATATTTTGAAACATGGGAATCATATACATGAACATTAGGAAGGATTGAACAATCAATTTCAAAGAAACAATATGCATATGCAATGTTCTTACTTACCTCAAAGCAATTCATCCTTGTATTCCTCTCAATTACTTGTACATTCAATAATCTCCTCAGTTTCCTTGAGTTCTTCTCTCTTATGACAAATCCCCAAATACTCACAATTAGGGTTTATACCCAACAATATTAATACAAGATAAATCCTTATGATTCTAATCATCTTTTAGAATCCTAATATGTTTTCTAATATCAATTTAATCACTTATTAAGGAAATATAGAAGATTGGGATGAATAGCTACTATTCAACCAAAACCCTAAAGCCATACATATCTTGCTTATAATCCATAATAAATACTAATGATGTTTTTAAACATCAATACTTAACTCATATTCATCTATTCTAACCATGCATTAACTTATTTTGACTTAAGATTGAGTTTGGAGTAAATACCTTAAACCCTAGAAATGGAGAACCCTTGAGAAATCTAAAATCTTGGTGTTCTTGAAGGTTGATTCTTGATTCTTGTGATAATGGAGATGAGATAAGTGTTTGAGAAGAGTATTTAATGAATTTATGGATGGTTGAAGTGTATTTATTGAGAAAGAAATAGAAAGGAATGAAAATAAATAAAGTCTGAAAATGAAGAAGAAGGGTCAGATATTTATGGACCCGTGTCTTTACGCCTATGAATAGGGTTCACGAACGTGAAGGCCACTACTCATGTTGGGTTCGAAACATTTATTCATGGTTGTGAAGGGACATTTCACGCCCGTGAAGACAAATCTGAAGAATTGGCAAATTTACATAGAAGCTTTTATTATGCCCGTGAAGAATGTCTCACGCCCGTGAAGAATGTCTCATGCCCGTGAAGAACACTTCACGCCCGTGAAAGGCTTGTTGATGAAAATTTCTCATGTTTTCTCCATTCTAACTTATCCAAACTCAATGAAATTACACATACACATACTTATACCTCAAAATCAATCACAACTCATCATGTCTCAATACATATAATTATTCTAGGAGTAATTTATACTCAATATAACATTCTAGATCATTTACCATGTACATATAATATACACATGCTAACATTCATTAGACAAACAAACAAACACATATCTACTTTAACATTCCAAGCACTGGGTATTACATTTTTTGTCATATCCTCCACTTCAGGCGATATGACGGTCCTAAGAATTGGGAAGGTGTAAGGCAACCTAAACTCATAGAACCCCAATTAATAATTTTTTCGAAATTTTGGTGTAGTTTTTTTTGTTTTTCAAACAATTACCCGGGACCAATGTCCCTCTCTTCATTAAATTCCAACAACACAAGCTGAAAAAGAAATACACTTTCAATATTTTCATCCTTATACCCTCGTCTTCAAAGGAAATTCTATTCTTAACACGTCATAATTTCCATATCAACATTCATATTATTTTCATCATAGGTACTCAATAAATTATTTCATTATATATGTGTTTATATACTTATGTCATTATTATTCATCATTTGTATAGCATTTAATTTTTACATATATCAAAATATTAGTTATTCAATATACAAACCATAGAGCATCTACAAATCAAAATATCGAATATTGGAGACAATACATAGATATATATGGTTCGTAGCTTAAGAAGATGAAACTGGAACCGCACCTATCTACCGATCCCCTGAAAATAATAAACCACTAAAAAGAATGAGATACAATCTCAGTGAGTAGTATATATGTCACTTCACTAGTGAGGCAGAATAAAGAATAACTTACAATAGAAGTAAGAAATTCAATAATATAGAATATTGGATAAGTAACAATAAAGAGTAATAAATTAAAGTAGCCATTGGAAATGTATACTAATTTGGATATGTATAAGGTATATAATCAAGAATCTCGGTTAGGGTTACAATGTAATATTTAAGATAAGATAATCAACATATAAAGGTGTCAATAAGTGGTTCACTTTAATGACATATTTATAATTTCTGTATAAAAGCAGAGGCTACAGTTGGTAGCATGCTTATCACTCATATAGATGATTAGATTGTATGGCTGAGAAAACTCCTCACAGTTGGGGTCCACTGTAAAAGTTTACTGTGCACAATGGCTGATGAAATTGTTATCCTACTCCATCAGGTAAGTAGGTCTGTCATTTATAGTATCAAATTTGATTTCAATTCAGGATTCACATTTTCAATGAATAGAAGATTCAATATCAATTTCAATATGTTTAATGAATAAATTAAAGGATTTAATGAACAATTTGAAACAATAGTAAAACAATGGAGGATATATAATTATTTAGCTATTAAAGGTATTAAGTTGTAATACCCTATAAAAGTTTACCATAATTATATGATTATTGTTCTCATTATTTGGATTGAAATCATCAAAATGACTAAAAATAATTTTAGAGACTCAGTTAAAATGCAAACGAAATATTTTTTCAGAAAATGTTGGTGTCGATAACGCTGTTGAGAAAATAGCAGTCCGGTAGACACATAAATTTTTGATTCTGACTAGGGGGTAAAGAATCATATATATGCATGTATAATTATAGTAAAAAGAAAGAGGTGAAAAATATTTACGAACACTGAAAAAGTAAGTGATGGCAAAACCGTAAATAAATGAAACTTTGGGGGTATAGTGGAAATTGGACTGTTTGAGTTTCAGAACGGCTCTGAAACTATTTTATAATAAAGTATAAATAAAAATAATATGTTTGAATCCCCACTTTGAAATCCATATCCCAACTGAATTGTTAGAATAAATTACAGAAGGAAATGTGGCAAAAGTATAATTTAAGGAAAGTTTAAGGACCAAAATAAAATTTGCCAATTGTGACTTAGTATATAAGCCACACTTAGAAAATTTTTTGCATTTCTTCTTCTTCCTTTCTCTTGGCCGAAAATTTCACCTTCACTTCCCACCCATTTTCCTTCAAACTTCTTAAGGAAAATCAATGAAAACTTAAATCAAGTCTTGTATCTTCCATCTTCCATCCATTTTCTAACTTGGAGAATAAAAAAAAATTCAAGAACAACCTCCATTGGATTTTCGGCCCGAGCATTAATTTAAGTAAAGTGTTGTTTTGTTTGATTTTATGGTTGATTTAGGTATTATAGATATCAAATAGAATGTGTTATGAGTTTAATTGCATCAATTGATGCATATAGTTTTTTTCTCCAATTTTTCAAACCCTAACCTAGGTTGTATGAACTAGCTATGTGAAATTGAGTTAGTTTATGTTAATTAAGCTTATAATATGTTAATTGGAAGCTAATGGATGGATAATTTTTGATTGGTTTGATGTAGAAAATTATATTGAGGAAGATTGTCATTTTTGCCTACTTTGAGGAAATTGGAGGCAAATCAATTTTAACAGCTTGTTTGGTATGATAGATGAGTCTGTTATGCATCAAATTACATGCCTAAGGTGTTAGAATGTCAATTGCAATTCATTCCCACAATGGCCATTTTGGTCGAACCCTAATTTGCCATTTTGCCTTTGATTTTGTCTTGTTTTTCCTTTAGTTTTGCAAGCCAATTTGATTCATTTAATGTTGTTTATTGTTGTGTTTATAATGCCTATTGAATTGGCTATAATGTATGTTGTTATTGATTATTGGGGCAATGTTGGAGTTGCACCCAAACCTTGTCAAATTGTCTACCCAAAGTTGCCCACCAAGTGTTTGTCAAAATGCCTATATCAAAATCCTTAGGCCTACCATTTGAATGCCATCGTCGCCATAGACAATGGCATCCAATTACGTCAAATTTTTGTTCATATATGGCCAACTTATGTTCCATCCCATTGTTTTTTGCCAAACCCTTTGTCATTGTATAACTACTCATTATTGTTATTCATTTGGTTCTATTGCTTCTTGAATTGATTGATAATGATTTATTGATACTTGGTGATACCATTATTGTGCAATAGTATCTATTGACTTGTTTCTTATTTCTATTGTCTTCAATGTGATTTGACAGAGCTGCCGCTCCGACAGGGTAGTAGGTACATACTATCGGCAATGTGCACATTGTATAATTATGCCCTAGCTAGGAAGGGTTATCAGTCCTAGCCATAAGACCCAATCAGTCTTATTTTATTGATATGAGATTGATATGTGTTTGACACATATTATATGAGTTTCATGGCCCTATATCTGTCTCATCCATGGGATATACTTTCCATTGATGTGATTATTGACTTTACTGTCACTTACTGTCACCTTCTGTACTTGATTCCGTATCTTGTTATCTCTTGAGCAGATTGATTTATTATTTCATCTGCCTATTCTTTATTGATATTCCATTGCATATTTATTGGTCGATGTATATTAGATTCACTGAGTATCTTATATACTCACCCTTTCATTGTTTCCCATTTCCAAGTGCAGAGTAGGAGGCAGAAATCCCAGCTTTGATATCTCTGTAGATTCCTGCATTATTTAATATCAGTGTAATTATATAAACACATTATTTTTGTATGTTCATATCCTAACTACTCCATAGTTTATATATGGTATAGTTAGTTTATGAATATGTATGTATGGGCTATTTTGGAGTTTAATTAATGATATGATATGATATGATGAATGTTACAACGAATTGCAATATAATTTACAGATAGATTACAGATTGACAAAATAAATAGTAATTAAGTAACTGAATTATAAATTAATGGTAATAGATGATTGCATGTGATACTGGGTTCTACGGGTGCCGGTCGCCTCTGGCATCTTCCGCATCCTAAGACCATTGCGTCCCGAGAACAAGTCGTGATAGAAGTGGTATCAGAGCATAGGTTACAGATGAATAGTAACTAGGTTATAGATGAATAGTAACTATGTTACAAATGAATAGTAACTAAGTATAGTATGGATAGAGTTAAGTGAACCATGGAGCATAGGAATTCTTGTATCATCTTTTATTGTATTCGTCAAGTATGTATGAGTATTCTACGTTTTTGTAATATGCTGAGTGCGTGTTTTATTTTCTGATAGTTTATAGAGATGTCCGATGATAGAAATAGGGATACCAGAGAGGCAGAGGTAGCCTTTAACGAGTCTCTAGTAAGGGAGTTTTCAGTTTCAAAGTAACCATCCAGATCTTGATGGACTATAGAGGAGACAGAGATGAGTGATGACCCCTAAAGGATGGAGATGATGAGGGGAATGATGGAGTTGCATCGAGAACTAGCAACTTTGAGGCGGGAACGACATAATATACCGCCACCTTCAGTACCAATAGCAGTGCCACCCCCTGTTGTACCTGCTGCAGTACCTATTGCTCCAGCTCCTGTACAACCAGCTGTGGTTCTTGGAGAGACTGTTGTACAGGGTGTCCACCGAGTTATTGAAGAGGGTAGAGTTTCCATATTTAGCTTTCTAAAGTTAAACCTGCCAGAGTTCAGAGGTGATAGAGGCGATGAGCCGATCGACTTTCTTGAGCAGGTTGAGAATGTAGTTAAGAGATTACCTTGTTCTGATATTAGAGCAGTGGAGTTGGTTGGGTTATCGTTGAAGGGGAAAGCTTGGACATGGTTTTCTCATAGGATGGAGCCTAGATTGTATGGTGATCATCCTCCTACTTGGGCTAAGTTCAGACAGGGACTGATTGATGAGTTTTTGACAGAAGGGGTGAAGAGCAGGAATTTAATACAGTTTGAGCAGCTTGAGCAGGGTGGTAGGTAAGTGGATTAGTATGCTGAGGAGTTTATCAGATTTAGCAGATATGCTACCCAGATTGCTCCTACTGAGGCAGATTTGATTACTAGGTTAAGGAGGGGTCTACATGCCTCATTGCATAATGCCCTACTGGCTACAGAGTTCACATCCCTGACTACTATTATAGACAAAGCTAATCAGATGGAAGAGAAATACAAGTCAGAGAGAGCAAAGAGGGATCAGACGAGGAAGGGAGGACCCGAATCACAGGGTAGAAGGGGAGAGAGCAGCTCCCAGCCTAGACAGATTGAGCCAATACCCAGGTTTGATCAGAGACCTTCATCTAACAGTCAGAGGAGGAGGACACAAAGTAGGGGACCTCCAGTGTAGTCCGCACCAGCTTATTCTCAGGGTTCTTATAGACATGCTACATAGATGTCCAATATGCCTACTTGTGGTTTTTGTGGTAGAAGGCACGGATGGGAGTGTCGGCGACAGACAGGTGCCTGCCTGAAATGTGGGCAGTATGGACATTTTATCAGCAAATGTCCTTTATGTGGTGATCAGCAACCATCTGCTACAGTTTCTCAGCCTACTGTTCAGATGAGTCAGAATGTTGCCAATGAGGCTCCTGGTAGGGGCAGAGGCAGAGGTAGAGGACAGGCACCAAGTAGCAGTCAGGCCCCAGTAGGCAAAGGAGCTTTTGCTGTGAACACTTTGGAGACACAGAGATCTAATAATGTGGTTACATGTACTATTTTAATACAGAATGAGATTGCTGATACTTTGTTTGACTTTAGTGCTACACATTCATTTGTTTCACCTCAATTTGCACCTAAGTTAAATAAAGAGAAACAATTATTGAGTGTGCCTCTAGTGATAGCTACACCTATATGGGAGAGTATAGAAGTGGATTATTATTACCCTGATTGTGTGATTGAAATAGATGATAACATTTTGCGTGCTGATTTGATTGAACTGTCTGTGTTAGAGCTTGACGTGATCCTTGGTATGGATTGGCTAACGACACATCGAGCAATTATTAATTGTTATGAGAAGAGGGTTAAATTCCAGCCTGAGGGACAACCAGAATTTGAATTCCTGGGTGATCGATAGGAGTTCAGAATTAGTTTTGTTTTTGCTATCCAGGCTTGAAAGATGATAGGGAAAAGTTGTTCAGCATACCTGGCTCATGTGATTGATGTGCAGAAGATTTCTGTAGATATTGATAAGATACTAGTAGTTTAGGAATTCTTTGATGTCTTCCCTGAAGAATTGCCAGGATTCCCCTAGATAGGGAGATAGAGTTTGAGATAGAGTTGTATTCATGCACCGATCCGATATCCATTCCTCTGTACAGAATGGCACCAATAGAATTGAAAGAGTTAAAGGTGCAATTGCAAGAGTTATTGGATAGAGGATTTATTAGACTGAGCAGTTCTCCGTGGGGTGCTCCAGTATTATTTGTGAAAAAGAAGGATGTCTCTCTGAGGATGCGCATTAATTATAGCCAGCTGAACAAGGTGATAGTGAAGAATAGATATCCATTGTCGCTGATTGATGGTCTATTTGATCAGTTGTAGGGTGACAGTCATTTCTGTAAGATTGACTTGAGATCTGGGTATCACCAATTAAGAATCAAGAAAGGCGATGTACCCAAAACTGCCTTCATGACCCGATATAGACATTATGAGTTCTTGGTATTACCGTTCGAGTTGACTAATGCACCGCTGCATTTATGGATTTGATGAATAGGGTGTTTAAGCCATTCTTAGATAAGTTTATCATAGTGTTCATTGATGACATTCTTATCTATTCTAAGAGTGAGGAGGAGCATTCAAAGCATCTGAGGATTGTATTGCAGACACTTCGAGAGCATCAACTATATGCTAAGTTGTCTAAATGCCAGTTTTGGCTATCTGAAGTGTGTTTTCTGGGTCATATGGTTTGTAAGGATGGCATTATGATAGATCCTCAGAAGGTTGAAGCAGTTACAAACTGGCCTCAGCCTACTAGTGTTTCTAAGATCCGTAGTTTCTTTGGTATGGTAGGATACTACAGGCAGTTTGTGAAGGATTTCTCCAGAATTGCTGCTCCATTGACTAAGCTGACTCGGAAACAGGAGAGATATCTGTGGACTGATGAGTGTGAGAGTAGTTTTCAGACTTTAAAATCTTGCCTCACAAGTGCTCCCGTGTTAACATTATCGTCTGAGGATAAGAAGTTTGCAGTGTATTGCGATGCTTCCCGAATTGGATTGGGGTGTGTTTTGATGTAGCTTCGGAGAGTGATTGCTAATACTTCTTGACAATTAAAGAAGCATAAGGTGAACTATCCAACACATGACTTAGAGATGGCAACAATAGTGTTTGCACTGAAGATCTGGAGACATTATTTGTATGGGTCTAAATGCAAGATATACACTGATCATAAGAATTTGCAGTATATACTTTAGTAAAAGGATCTGAATCTCCGACAACACAGATGGGTTGAGTTGCTTAAGGATTATGATTGTGAAATTCTTTACCATCCGGACAAAGCTAATGTAGTAGCGGATGCACTGAGCCGAAAGTCTATGGGTACTCTAGCTCACATCTTAGTTTTCAGGAGACCTTTGATTCGTGAGATGAAGGAGTTAGTTGATATGGGTGTAGAGTTGGATTTGGGATCCCAGGATCGAAACCAGACTATGATAACCTAATTTCTAGTTAAGCCACTGTTGATTGATGATATTAAGATGGCACAAGATAGGGATCCATACCTACTAAAGCTGAAGGGTGGTGTTCTGAATGGTAAGGCAGTAGAGTTCATAGTAGAGAATGATGTACTGAAGTGTGGGAAGTGGATATGTGTACCCGACATTAATGGCCTACGAGATCAGATTATGAGAGAGGCTCACTATTCATCATATAGTGTACATCCAGGAATTACCAAGATGTACCATGATCTGAGAGATGTGTATTGGTAGTTTGGTATAAAGAAGGATGTAACTCGGTTTATCTCTACATGCTTAGCCTGTCAGTAGATTAGGTTTGAGCTTCAGAAGCCGTCTGGATTGCTTCAGGAGATTGAGTTGCCAAAGTGGAAATGGGAGCAGGTTACTATGGATTTTATGGTCGGTTTACTGAGGACTACATAGGGTTATGACTCCATATAGGTTATTATAGATCGATTGACAAAGTTTGCTCATTTTCTAGAAGTGAAGACTAGTTACTCTGCAACTCAGTATGCACAGTTGTATGTGGACAAGATTGTATGACTTTATGAAGTGCCAGTGATGATCATATCTGATAGGGGTACGCAGTTTAGTTCTCAATTTTGGCAAAAGTTCTAGAGGCTATAGGTACCCAGTTACAGTTCAGTACAGCTTTCCATCCACAGACCGATAGACAGTTAGAGAGGATAATCCAGACTTTGGAGGATATGTTGCGGTTATGTGTTTTGGATTTTAAAGGTAACTGAGATCAGTATCTGCCACTGATTGAATTCTCCTACAACAACAGTTACCATTCTCCTATTGAAATGGCTCCATATGAAACACTATATGGTAGGAAGTATAGATCTCTAGTGTGTTGGGTGAAGCTAGGGGAGAAACAGTTAGAGGGACCAGAGTTGATTAAAGAGACGATGGAAAAAATGCCTATTATCAAGGAATGAATGAAGACCACTTTCAGCAGACAGAAGAGTTATCCCGATCCAAAGTAGAAGGATGTTCATTTTGTAGTTGGTGACCATGTCTTTCTTAAAATATCACCAATGAGAGGTGTTATGAGATTTGGGAAGAAAGGAAAGTTGTTACCAAGATTGTAGGCCCATTTGCGATACTTGAGAAGATTCACAATGTGGCTTACAGATTGGCTCTTCCACCAAATTTGAGCCATGTTCATTTGGTATTTCATACTTTTATACTGAGGAAATAAGTATCTGATCCATCGCATATATTGGAGGTACAAGATATTGGGGTTAATGAAGACTTGTCTTTTGAGGAGCTACTTGTAGAAATTATGGATCGACAAGTCAGGCAACTGAGAAACAAAGAAATCCCAATGGTTAAAGTGCTATGGAGGAATCAGTTAATGGAGGAGTATACATGGGAGAGCGAGCAGGACATGAAGGACAAGTATCAATTCTTGTTCCATCACATAGGTATGTATGTATTTTAAATTCGAGGATGAATTTATTTCAAGGAGGGTATAATGTAATACCCTAGAAAAGCCTACCATAATTATATGATTAGTATTCTCAGTATTTGGTTTGAAATTATTGAAATGACTAAAAATAATTTTAGAGACTCAGTTAAAATGCAAACGAAATATTTTACTAAAAAACGTAGGTGTCGATAACGCTGTCGAGAAAATAGCAGTCCGGTCGATAGATGAATTTCTGATTCTGACTAGGGGTAAAGAATCATATACATTCATGTGTAATTATGGTAAAAAGAAAGATGTGTCACGACCTGGTTTCCCGGACCGCAACGGTTCTAGGACACGGGAATGCCAATAGCGACCGACACCCGTAAAATCCAGTATCACATGCATCATCTATAAACCTCAATATATTATTATTATTCATATTAATTAATTAACAATTATTCTGTTAACCTGTCATGCATTCTAAAATCATTCTGTAATTGGCTGTAATCATTCGAAATATCATATCATGCATCATCATATGCTCAATATATCATTAAGCATCATATACAATGTTCATCTCTTAGCTAACCCAATACATACCCATGGAGCAGCTAGATAATGAACACCAAAAATAAATATACAGAATGTATCAAAAATATACATAATCAGTTCGTAGCAGAAATCCACAGAAGACAGAAGACTGGATTCTACAACCTACTCCTCTCCTGAAATGGGTAAATAAATAAACGGTGAGTATAGATGATACTCAGTGAATTTACATACATCACAATAAATAATAGGCATTACATAAATAATGGTATCAGTCAACAGGATAACAACAGACAATATAAATGTCAGGGTACAGTAAAGCCAAAGAATATCAAATAGGCTCGGTAACATATGGAAAGACAAATAATGGGATGGACTGTATGAAAAAAAATCATACAATCTCCAGTAATCAGTCAGTATAGACCATGAAGGTCTCTAGTATCATATAAGTATAAGGCTGATCAGGCCCTATGGTCAGGACCATAACCCCTCTTGGCTAAGGTATCAGTAATACAATGTGCACATCGCCGACAGTATTTTCCCACTACCCTGTCGGATTGGTAGCTCTACCAAACCATATTAGGGTCAATAACAAGGGATACCATAAGCAACAATGGCATCCAGATAATAGTCAATCTAACAACAATAAGTTCGGTATCAATCAGTACAGTAATCAATATAATCAATGGCAGTGCCATATACAATGTACAATCAATGATATAGGGTTTAGCAATAAGGAATGACATAAAACAATAGTTAGTTCAGTAGCGAAAAACGGAAGGTCAATTGGCATGCCAACGTCGCTGGTGACAATGACAGTCAATTGGTAGGCTTATGGCATGCAAACCAATAGGCTAAAGGCAAATGAACTAGGCATTTGATCGAACACTTGGTGGGCATACAATGGCAAGCCAATAGGTTAGGTTTTGGTGCAAATTTGACTTGCCCATTCAAATCAACAACAAACCACATTGCAACAATAAGATAGGTATCAAAGAAACAAGGTTAAACAACATCGAAATAGATCAAATTATCCATGAAAATCAAAGGAAAAACAAGTAAAAATCATAAGCATACTTAGGGCAATATGGTTCGGCCAAGATGTGTTTTTCACAAATGGTTTCCAAACAACAATTCAATCATTTAGGAATGATAATTGATGCAATGTAAACTCACCTAAACCTCCAAATAGCTTTTGCACAATCAAATTCCACCAATTCAACCGAATTTCCTCCAAATAGCCTAAATTGGTCACTTTGAAAATTAACTTTGATCAATCTCCAATTCTACTTTAATTAATCCATCAATTAGTTATCCATTCACATCCAATTAACCATTTCTAACATCAATTAATAAAACCTAATACTAATTCAACAAATCACATCTTACAACTTCAAATTAAGCAACCTAATTAGGGATTTCAATCAATTTGGATAAATTGGTACAATTAATCATCATACCTATTCATTTGAACCTAAATAACATCTAAATAATCAATCAAACTAAACAAAACAACTTTCTTACCTCAAACCCCCAAATGGCCGAATGCTTCCCCTTCCTCTTTCCTTGAATTTTTTTGCTCCAATCTTCAAATCAATGATAGAAATGGATTAAGCTAACTTGATTTGCTATTTTGCTACAAATTTTCTTAAGAATTTATCAAGAAATGATGAAGAATCAAATGGAAGAAAGCAAAGGAATGGTTCGATCTCTCATACCAAAGAAGAAGAAGATGATCAAATGGCTAAGGCAAATAAAATAAATAGAAAATCTAATTTGTACAATTACAACTTAATCCCCCAAGTTTCATCCTTTACACTTTGGTCCAAAATCTTCTGTAATTTATTCTGACAATTCTATCAGGATTTAGATATCAGAGTAGGAAGTCAATAAGCTTATTTTAATTTATACTTATTTATAAAAATAGTTCCGAAGTCATTCTGTAATCCCGACCGACCACTTTTCACTATTCACCTTGAATTTTCATTTATTTACAAAAATGCCATTACTTACTTTTTCAGTGTTCCTAAATGATTTTCACTTCTTTCTTTTTACTAAAATTAAACATAAATTATGGTCATATTTTACCCCCAGATCAACTTCAGAAATTCTTCCGTTGACCGGATTGCTAATTTCTCAGCAGTGTTCTCGACACCGCCGC
>CANXYC010865627.1:0-32290 GCA_948193065.1 Aleurites moluccanus | reverse complement strand
CATTTAAACCTATTAAACATCAAAGTACAACTCCATTTTTCAAGCACCAATATTTCGGCCAAAGTGGTTCTTCCACCAAATGGATTTGTTTCCATTAAATGACCACTAATTCATATCAAACACATCAAATACAACTCATTTGAACAAAAAATCCATCAAAATAACATCTTGAATCAGACCTTTTCCTATTAGGGTTTCCTTTCCAACTTTTTAAATTTCTTCCAGCCTAAACACATTTTTGTTACTAATTAATATCAAAGAACATCTTAAGAACATAATTAAACCAAAAGAATGGTAAAATCACTTACTTTTCCAATAATTCTCCCAAAATTTCAAAGCTTTGATTTATCAATTTTTCTTGGTTTTTCTTTGAATCTAAGGATAGATTTGTATTTAGAATGATGGAATTAACATGTTTGAATCAAAAAATGGAAGAAAACAACTTGGTTTAGTATTCATCAATGGTGGCTGAAACTTGGTGTGAGGAAAGAGAAAAGTTTGGTAGGTGAAAATGGCTAAGAATGATGAAGGGGTGGGGAAAATCCAACTAAAAATCAATGGTGTTATCCTATACATTGAGCTTATGGTAAAAATTGTGAAACCTAGCTTACTAACCATTCAATTCTTTATCTTTTCATCCTATGGCTTGATTTAGGTTATCCTAAAATGATACCATAGGTTTACATACACTATATAATTCCATATTTCAAAGGAATAGACTAAACTACCCCTAGTTCAAATGGAATCCTTATCCGAGAAGCTTTGCCCGAAATTATTTTCTACCGGCTTTAATCTTCTAGCAATAATTCAAATGACCTTTATACCACTATTTTCATGTCTTGATATTCTCTTTTATCATCATATATGAGGTTAATTTTCATTAAAACTCAAGGGGTGTGAAATGACCATTTTACCCCCAGTTCATCAAAAACTCAATTTTATCTGATTGCTTTCTAACAGCTTTTAATCCCCCTCTATTCAAATAATCACATCATATAACATGCATATCAGTCAAATTCATGCATAAACACATAATAAATCATAACATTTAAATCAAATAAAAAATCTCAAGGTTGCCCTCTATTGTTTAGGTTATAGGTTTAACTGAGGTGTTACATGCTTCTTTAATTGTCATGAAGCATAAGCAATAACCCTCTTATTATACATAAGAACACAGTTAAATCCGACTCTAGATGCATCACAATACACCATGAATTTATCATTTTCCGTTTGCAAAGCTATCACTAGAGCAGTTGTGAGACAAGACTTCAATGTCTGAAAACTCCTTTCACATTAATCTGTCCACTAGAACTTCTCATGCTTCCTAGTCAGTCTGGTCAATGGAGCAACAATCTTTGAAAAATCCTACACAAACCGCTTATAATAACTCGTCATACCAAGAAAACTGCGTATCTCAGTAATATTAGTAGGTCGGGGCCAATTGGCAACAGCTTCTACCTTATGAGGAACTACCTTAATACCCTCTTACTAACAATATGGCCTAGAAAACATACTTCAGTAAGCCAAAATTGACATTTCGATACTTTAGCATATAACTTATGTTCCCACAGTGTTTGTAATATTGTTTCTAGATGCTCTGCATGCTCTTCTTCACTCTCTAGAATAAATAAGAATGTCATCGATAAACATTATGACAAACTTATCCAAATAAGGTTTGAAGACCTAGTTCATTAAATCCATAAATGTCGCAGGAGTATTCGTTAACCCAAATGACAGTACCAGAAATTCATAGTATCCATACCAAGTTCTAAAAGCTATCTTAGGAACATCTTCCTTCTTAATATGTAACTGACGGTTCCCTAATCTCAAATTAATCTTAGAAAAATGGTTTGTACCTTTCAACTGATCAAATAAATCATCTATTCATGGTAGAGTATATTTATTCTTAATAGTCACTTTATTCAGCTGTCTGTAGTCTATACACATCCGTAATTATCCATCCTTCTTCTTTACAAATAGAACTAAATCACCACACGGTGAACTACTTGGCCTGATAAACTCTTTATCCAACAATTCCTGCAATTGCACCTTCAACTCCTTCAGTTTTGTAGGTGCCATTCTATAAGATGGAATAGATATCAAGTCCGTATTAGGATACACCTCAATTTCAAACTCAATCTCCCTTTCCAAGGGTAGCCCTGGTAAATCCTCAGGGAAAACATAAGGAAACTCTTTAACAATATGCATTTGATCAATTCCCTTTGGAGTCTTCTGAATATCAATCACATTTGCTAGGTAAGCTAGGTATCCCTTTTTAAGCAATTTCTTAGATCGAATAGCTGAAATAAGTTTAATCCTTGTTTCTACCTTTCACCCTAGTACTCAAATACTTCCTGCCCTCCAGGCTAGAACTTGATTTGCTTTTTATAACAATTGATTACTGCAGGGTGAGCTATTACTCAATCCAATCCTAATATAATATCAAGCTCAAGCACAGGTAATTCCACTAAATTAGCATGCAGAATTTTACCCCCAATCTCTACTTCACCATCCGAGTAAAAGTATTTTACTTTTACACTCTCCCCCATGGGTGTGAATATTTGTAGTGGAACTATCATTAATTGCCTTTCCATTTTCAATTTAAGTGCAAACATCGATGATACAAATGAATAAGTGACACCCGAATCAAACAATACTTGTGCTATTTTATTCTATATTAAGATCATATGTGTCATTGTATTGTCTGCTCTCTGGGCTTCCTGGGTGTTTACTGCAAATACTCAACCCTGACCTTTTCTTGCAGGAGCTTGATTACTACTCTGGACTTGTCCTTTACCTCTACCTAAAACTTCTTTGTTATCATTTGGACTCATTTGAACTGTTGGCTGTGAAGCTACTGTAGTAGTCTGCTGCTCGCTCTATATTGGGCAATTTTTAATAAAATGCCCATGTTGACCACACTTGAGGCAGGCACCAGTTTGTCATCTGCATTCTCCTCTGTGTCTCCTACCACAATAATTATATACTGGCAAACTGGGTGTCTGAGACATAAATCTAGATGAACCATGTGAAAATCCAGAAGTTGATTGTATTAGAGCACCTCTACCCTAATTCCTCCTCTTCTGGCCGCCTGATTGTGGTCTCTATTCAATTCTGGATACTATCTCAGACTGTCTCTATTGGGAAGTTCCTTCTCCTTTTCTGAATTGTCCCTAGATCCCCCCTCTTTTATTTTTTGTTCTCTTTTTGCCCTTTCTTCATTATACTTCTCTTCCATTTGATTTTTTTGTCAATAATTATTGTCAATGAAGTGAATTCCATAGATAACAGGGCATTATTCAATGATGCATTATAATACCAGTACTTGGAACATTAGAGTAGATATGTGTTTGTTCATGTTTGTTTGTTTGATGAATGTCAGCCTATGTATGTTTATATATGCATGGTAGATAATCTAGAATGTTATACTGAGTGTAGATTACTCCTAGAATGATTATATATTGAGACATGATGAGTTATGACTGATTTTAAGGTGTTAAACATGTGTATGCATAAGTTGATTGAGTTTGGATAAGTTAGAATGGAGAAACATGAGAGATTCTCATCAGCAAGCCTATTCACGGGTATGAAGTTTCCTCACTGGCGTGAGACATCATTCACGACCATGAGAAAAGCTTATATGTAAATTGGCCAACTTTTCATATTCGTCTTCACGGGCATGAAACGTCCCTTCACTCCGTGAAAAAGTGCTCCGAACCCAACGTGAACAGTGGCCTTCATGGCCATGAAACCTATTCACGGGAGTGAAGACACGGGCCTATAAATATCCGACCCTTCTTCTTCATTTTCAGTTTTTATTTATTTTGTTTCCTTCTTTCTTTCTCCATAAATACACTTCACCCACTCATAAATTCATTAAATTCTCTTCTCAAACACTTATTTCATCTCCATTAACACAAGAAACAAGGATTCAACTATCAAGAAACATCAACATTTCAACTTTTCAAGGATTCTCCAATTCAAGGAGAGGAGAACTCAAGAAAATGAGAAGATTATTAAATGTACAAGTAATTAAGGGAAATGTAAGGATAATTTGCTTTGAGGAGAGGAGAACTCAAGGAAAAAGAGAAGATTATTGAATGCATAAGTAATTGAGGAAAATACAAGGATAATTTGCTTTGAGGTAAGTACAAACATTACATATGCATGTTGTTTCCTTGAAATTGATTGTACAATCCTTCTTAATGTACATGTATATGATTCACATGTTATGAAATATTGTATTGTTAACCTATTAAATGAATTTTTCATGATGTGTTACGATAAGGTAGCAAGGCTATTGATGCGTTTTGATGATATGTTATGATTAGGTAGCAAGGCTACTAATGCATTCTAATGATGTGTTACGATAAGGTAGCAAGGCTACTGATGTATTCTGATGATGTGTTACGATAAGGTAGCAAAGATACGGATGCATTCTCATGATGATGATAGCTCTATCACATGATTTGATAGTGATATTTGATTGTGTGCACTTATGTTCTTATAAGCATAATCTAAAGAAACTTCCATGCCTATGTTCCTTTGGCTTGACTTTTACATTGCATGTTTATATCTTACTGAGTTGAAGGCTCACTCCTCTTTTGTGGATTTCAAGTGATAGTGTAGCTCGAGAGGGAGCTAATATAGAAGACAAAGCTTTTGATTCATTCCTCCAAGAAGACTCCATGTAATTCTTTTAATGTATATTATTTTGTATTATGGTATTTATATGTATGAGGAGTATATTCTAGAGCTTCGTAGTTAGATGTTGATAATAATATTATTTTGATATCTGAATTGATACATTGTGGGTTGCCCTTATTTCTTATTGATGTGGGATATATCTTTTGATCGTTAAGGAACAAGAGAAAATCATATGATGATGTATGGAAATCTAATTTCCATAAATTGCTACCTATATAAGCCATACTTAGATTTTTTCAATCATTTTTCTCCATCATCTTCTTCTTCTCAAGTTTGGCCAAACCATTTCCCTCATTCTTCTACCAATTTTCAAGCCATTTTCCAAAGAAAAACCATAGAAAACTTGATTTTCAACATTGATTAACCTAGTTTGATCCAATTTTCACTAAAAGAATCAAAGGAAATCCAAGAATCCCAACTTAGGAATTTCGGCCTACACCTCCATACAAGATAACTTGATGTTTTCTTCATTTTTGTAAGTTAATTAGATGTTTTAGATTATGAATTAGGTGAATTTAGCAATTGATTGCATCAATTTATTCAATTTAATGGAAAACCCCATTTTCAAACCCTAATTAGGTTATGTAAAGAACCAAACCCTAGATTAAGCTTCCATAATCTATAATTAAGTTAGATTATATTTAATTATATCTATTAGAAGCTAAATTGATGATTATTTTGGTGTAGAATTAAAGAAAGAGCATGATTGCCAATTTTATCTCCTTTGAATGAAGTTGAAGATTCAAGCTCAATTATGGTAATTTGAAGGTTTAGGTGAGTTTGATATGCATCATTTTACATGCCCAAAGTGATAAAATGAATTATGGAAACCATTTGTGAAAATCCATATTTGGCCGAACCACTTTGTGAATTTTTTTTGAAATTTTGCTTTGTTTTTTCCTTTGTATTTCAAGCCCATTTTGATTCATTTGGATTAGTTTGTTATTGGAATTGAATATCCTATCCAATTGCTTACATTGAGAACTTGTTGATTGTTATTTGGATATTGTTATTTGGATCTCATGCATAATATATATCCACCTCAAAACTTTCATTATTTATACTTTTGACCCTAAAGTTTTTTGTAACTAGTTATGTAAATTCTATTCACTTTCAAATATCAATGTGGGAGTGAATAAGCTTATTTTTAGCTGTAGTTTGATATTATACCGCTTTTAGAAAAATTATGGGTCCTAGACAGGTGGTTTTCCAAAATGCCCCTAAAATTTTACTTATTTACGATTTTGCCACTCTATTGATTTTTCATCATTCTTAATACTTTTTTATATTTTCGATATATCAATAACTATCATTATTCTTGATCTCTTATTAGCCATGTGTTTGATAATAAAAAAAACTTTAAATTTGATATTGTACTAATTCCTTAAACTGTATAATTATTTTTGGTATTATCAGTCCAATACTTAAGAAAACTGCCTAGTAACTGAATCAAAACTCTAGGGTATTACATTTAATTAATGTAATTTCATGGTAAATAGTGTCTAAATTAAGATTAATTGAATGTGAAGCATCAAAGAATTAATGAAGATGAAAATAAAACTATAAGTGCTATATCATTGGATTAAAAAGATAGAAGTTGAAAATATGAAGTTTAAAGACTAAGATGAGTCATAAATAAGTTATTATGTATATTGTAACCATTTCTTAAATTATTAAATCCATTTGCTTATTGTTATCATTCGTATTGAATCTTTGCTGATTAATGACTGTTATTTGATATTCTCTACGTAAAAACCATATTATGCGAATATAAGTATTGTATTCTAACTTGCTAAATATATGATGAAATAACATGACAAAACTACTCGAGTGATGGGGTAGTGAGTAAGTATCATCAATATTATGCACAAAGAATTCTTTTTATTAGGATCCTTGCTAGGAAGGGGCTACTGTCCTAGTAATAAGGTATTATCAATTTTATGTATTTCACGAGTTATTTCATGAGGCCATATATTTATTATGTTCATGCTTATTTGGATTACTGAGCCATTGATATATGTGACTCAAATTAATATTATTTATTTCATTGATTGATTACGTAATCTTATTTATAATAATATGTTTATGACTTACCGAGTAGTTTATACTCACTATTTCTATAGTTTAATATTTTTCAAGTACAAAATAAATAGTGGTAACGATTCCAAAGATATCCTTCTTTCTCTTATTGAAACTGGTAATATCAAATAATATAATTATATTCTTCATACCTGTTGGTTTTTAGAATGCTCCATGGATTTGAGGTGTAGATATATATTAGAAATAAATATATAAAGAAAAAAATATAACTGTGAAAAATAATTGGAAATGTGTAAGATAATATATATATATGTGATATTTATTTTCATAATATATAAAGATAGCTATTACATTATGTGAGTATTGAAATAATTAATAAATGTGAATGGATATTGTGAATGAATTATTGTAGTAAGATTATAAGATTGGATTAGAAGTATATTTTTTATACAAAGTTGAGATTGATACTATTTATATTGGGTATTATATTGAAATTATAGGAGAAATTATGTAAAAAATTATATTTGATAAATAATTATTTAGTAGTTTATAGATGGTTATGGATTCTACAGGTATAAGTTGACACCTTAAGATTGTCGAATTTTAAATTTTTAAATGTCACATCAGAAATTAAAAAATTATATTAGTATAAAATTATAAAATATTATTTCCTTATCTATCTGGTCATAAGATTTATTTTTCTATGCATGCATGTAAAGTTACTTCAATTGCTTAGAAATTTAATACTATGAAATGATTTAGATTTTTAAAATTTGCCGCAAAGAATTTTCTGTTTTTCATTTTGAAAAAGAAAATTGTGGTTTACCATGAGAAACTGAATGCAATGAAACTTGGGTAGAAATCAAAGTAGAAATTTAGAATAAATTCAAAAATCAAATTAACAAATTTCCTACAAATATCACAAAAATCTAAATTAAGTAAAACTAGCCAAGAAGAGTGTGGAGAGGTATTTTAATGCCAATTTGACATTGTAATTAGAATATCTTGGAACATCTCTTTTTAATTTTTTATAATAAAAAAAATACAAATCGAGCTATTATTATTTAAATTTAAAATGGAGAATAAATTTGATTTTTTTTTAATGAAATGTATTTAAAAATTTAGAATTAATTAAATTACCATTTTCAAAAGATATATTTTTATTTTTTTCAAATTATATTTCATTAAAAATAATAAAAAAATTTAAAAATTAAATCACAATTTTAAAAAGTTGGTTTTAGCTCATTGTGAACTCTTAGCAAATTTAGGAAATGCAGGCCAAATTGAAAAATTCCAAATGTGAAAAGGGAGCCGCTCAAAATGCAAATGGGGCTATGTGGGCCTAACTTTTAACCAAATTTAGCAAGCAAGACGAAAGCCAACTTGCCGCCCCAACAACATCTCTATCTCAATTTCAACTTTTTCTTTTTTTGTTTCCAATTTTTACCCTTCCAAATTCCAATACCCTTTTAAGATTTTTATCTTTCATAGCCACTAATATTGAACAATAGTCAAAAAAATAAAGCTAAGAAAATAAAAATAAAAATTTAATATAACCAACCAAAAATCAAAAATTGACAAATGAAACCAATCAGAATTTGACATGGCAAAAAAAAGAGCTATGTTTGACACCCAATTGATTACACCTCACCTACTTTATCCCCTTAAGAAAAACCCTAATTCACCTCTTTATATTTAACTTAACCCCACAAAGCAAAAACATAATAATAGATTTTTTGAGGGAAGCCAAAACCCTATTTTAAAAAAAAAAAAAAAAAAAGCACCAAACCAATTTAACCTAAACCCTAGAGAGAATTTCACCTTTCTTATCTCAAAATTTTCTCAAAGCAGTAACTTTTTTCCTGGTCATGGAAATTTCAACATTACCGGAAAATTCAAGCGCTGCAACCGACAACCTTGGAAATGAGAAGGGTGGCGGTGGGTTTGGTGGTGAGGAAAGACTGAAAGTTGAAGAAGGTGACCGGTACTTAATTGGTAGCCGGTGGCCACGGCAAGAAACCTTGGCTTTGTTGAAGATAAGGTCAGATATGGACGTCGCATTTAGAGAGGCCGCACTCAAAGCTCCTCTTTGGGAAGAGGTTTCCAGGTCAGTTCAGTTTTTGATTTCTAAGTTTTCTTGAGAAAATTCGCTAGAAAATGTAGGAAAAAAATTGGTTGTCTTTATTGTTTTCTTGTATCATTTCTTGTTTGTTTAGCATGAAAAATGTTTGAAACGAGCTTTCTTTTATCAATTCCTACCTTTGTAATCAATATTTGGAGAAAATATCACTTACCCACTTGAAATTTGTTTACTTTATATAGATTGAGTTTTGTTTGCATCAATTTTTGGTGTGTAAGGTTTTAATTACTGTACCTATTAACTTGTTAGTTACTTGATCGTGTTAGAGATTGCTAATTGGTTAATTCAAAGTTAAAGAATTGAAGTGAATCTATGGAATAGTCTTTTTTATTGTAATTGTTGCTATCAGGAAATTAAGTGAGCTTGGATATAACCGAAATGCCAAGAAATGCAAAGAGAAGTTTGAGAATATTTATAAGTACCATAAAAGAACAAAGGAAGGCAGATCCGGCAAGGGTAGTGGCAAGACTTATAGGTTTTTTGAGCAATTAGATGTTTTAGACAACAACCAATTATTACTTTCATCTCCATCCCCAGATAAAGTTCACTCTTCCATTGCTGCAGCCACAGTAAAACCCGTAAATATTAGTACAAATACTATTCCTATTTCTATCCAGAGTCCCAGTATAAATTATGTTGACAACCCCTCTACTTCGAGTGAAGAATCAGAAGGAATGAGAAAGAAGAAAAGGAAATTGACTGAGTTCTTTGAGAGGTTGATGAAGGAAGTGATTGAGAAGCAAGAGAGTTTTCAAAGGAAGTTTCTAGATGCAATTGAGAAGTGTGAACAAGATAGGATGGCAAGAGAGGAAGCATGGAAGATGCAAGAATTGGATAGGATTAAGAGTGAGCGAGAGTTGTTAATTCAAGAAAGATCAACTGCAGCTGCAAAAGATACTGCTGTGCTTTCATTCTTACAGAAGTTCTCAGAGCAAACTAGTTCAGTACAATTGCCTGAGAATCAAGCACTTCTGGTGCAGTTGCCTGAGAACCGAATAGTTCCTGCAGAGAACGTAGTGAAGGCACAGGAAAATAATAATCTTGAGAATTTTGTTTATATGAGCTCGTCAAGATGGCCCAAAGAAGAAATTGAAGCTTTGATTGAGCTAAGAACTAACCTAGATATGCAGTATCAAGACAATGGGCCAAAAGGGCCTTTATGGGAGGAGATATCAGCAGCAATGAAAAAGCTTGGTTATAATAGGAATGCGAAAAGATGCAAAGAAAAATGGGAGAATATGAACAAGTACTTCAAAAGGGTCAAAGATAGCAATAAGAAAAGGCTGGAGGATTCAAAGACTTGTCCTTATTTTCACCAGCTTGATGCAATATATAAAGAGAAAACTAGGAAGGTTGATATTTCAGTTAATTCTAGTCATGGGTTGAAACCTGAAGAACTTCTAATGCACATGATGAGCGGCCAAGAAGAACGACAACAGCAGGAATCAGTAACAACAGAGGATGGAGAAAGCGAAAATGTTGATCAAAATCAAGATGATGATAGAGAAAATGATGATGAAGATGGTTATCGAGTTGTTGCTAATGATCCTTCTGCAGTAGCTATAATGGAGTGATTACACAAAATGGAGAATGGAGAGGCTATTTTTGAAGAGCTACTACACTTTGCTTGCCTTACTGTGAGATGTGGGTCAGGGTGATTACAGAGACTTTGAAGCTTTCTAAATACATTCGGGTTGAAGAGCATATTATGAACCTACATGAAGGCATCTCATGGAACATGGCATCTATGTATATGCATGTGGTAACTATTTGTGGAATAAATGTACGAGAGAGATATATAGAGAGCAGAATTAGAATAAGCAGGTGAATATGTAATGTATAATATACTTTTATTTTTGGGAGATCACACGTGTAAAAGTGGGAATTTTTTTATTTTTTATTTTTATCAATGTTGGCTAGCATTACATTTGAGATGGGGAAAAGGCAAAACGCATTATTGGGGTCCTGAACTTTCACAAATTTATCTATTGAGATTCTCAAGATTTATTTGTCTACATCGAACCCTCAAACTTTTATTTTTTCAGGCATTAAAAGATTTTTTTTTTTGTGACTGTTAGCGAGATTGAGCTAAACGCGCATTACAAATGCATGATGCTTCTCATAATGCATGACTATGCTTCTTGGTGCTAAAAATATGATTAGGAAAATACATAACAAATTCTAAGAAACAAATGATATTGAAATTCTCATTGCTTGCTTCTTTATTTTTCTTCTCTTTGATTTCTTTCACAATATCTAAATTTTCATTCCCATTCTCATTGATTGCATCTCTATTTTTACTCTATGATTTCTTTCATAAGACCTAAAACTCTAATTTCTATATTTCGAAAACTAAAAAAAAAAAAGTTTTAGGCCTTGTTTGATATGAGAAAATTTAAATGAGAGAATATATAAAATTCATAAATTTTACTTAAATCCATTGTTTGATATGAAAAAAGAAAAGAAATCCATAAAATTCTGAAATAAATCATTTGTCAAATTTCATAAAAAAAAATGACAGTTTTGAAATTTCATTTAAAAAGGTGGGATTTGACAACATTCTCCATTATTTCATTGTGAGGGATTTTATAATTCTTTTATTATTCTAAAATTGCACTCTATATTTTAGTAGTCAAGTAAAAGAGTAGTTTTTCTTCTTGTTCAATACTTTATACTATACGGATTAGAAGTTCATTGCTTACAGTTTGGAGTAAAGATATAAATATCCATACTTGTAATGCTTTATTAACCGGTTTTTCGATTCAACCTCAAAATTGATGCTCACATGAGTAGTGTGTGTAATTCTTGTAAGAACAATACGATAGAGTAGTTTTAAATTCTAAGCTTGACTTTTATTTTTACTTTTGTTTTTGGAAAATTTGGAAATAACTTGTCTTTGTCTTTTTTGTGATTAAATAAATCATAATATTATTTATAAAATCATGAAAATTGAGAAATAGTTATTAAAATAGACTGCATATATAGAAAGTGTAAAGTAATAAATGATAGAAGTGATTTACTGAGTGAGAATAAATTAGTAATTTAATTTTAAAATATAGAGTTTAATTATTTAATTAAATATAAATTATAAGGAAATTTAATAATAAATTTAATGATTTTATTTACCATTCGAAACAATGAAATTTATTAATTTTATATTTTATGATTTTTAATTCTATGTATAATTTTATTGATTTTAAATATTCTCAGGTCCTAAAAAAAAAAAAAGAGTCCAACTCATCTACCGTTTATCGAACCTCCATCACCAGTCAAGGAGTCGTCAGGAAAGTTAAGCCTCTCGCTGTTAATCAGTCACTGATCACCACAACCAAGAAATCAACCATTACACTCTGTCGTTAGAGGTCGTAGAGCGAGAGTCATCAAATAATCGCAAGCACGATTCTAGATCTGCATTGTCGCTGCTCCGTGTGTATTCCTCAGCCAATTGCCACCTACAAACGCCGGCTATTCTTGGTATTTCTTGTGCTCTTCTGCAGTAAGAATCCTCAACTTGCAAGTGAAGTTTCTATCGATTTTCAATTTTTTGTTTCTTATTAGATTTTTCATTTTTCATTTTTTGCTTTGCTTTTATTTTCTTTTTCTTTTTTTAAATCAGAAATAATATATATGTATTCAGAGAAGAGAAGAAGAGAAGCAAACAATGAGAAAGACGTTTTTTTTTTATTTATTTTTTCAATGTATTTTCCTAATCAGATTCTTAGTCATACATTTTGAGAGGCATCACGTGCTTTTAACTTGTGTTTAGCTCAATTTCACTAACAACCATCAAAAGATCTTTAATGTGTAAAAAAAAAAAAAACATGATTTGAGAATTTGATATTGACACATAAATCTTTAGAGACTCTATAGATAAATTAATGAAAATTCAGGGCCTAAGTAAGTGTTTTGCCGGAGAAAAAAGGGGGAAATATTTGCTTATTTCAGATAAAGTGAAATGTTATGTCACCTGTGGCCAAACAATAGCTCAACTTTTAATCTATGTGGCGTTTAGCATCGCGAGCTAATAACTATAATCGGGAATTAAAGTATTCGAACATTATCAATACGTGAAGCTTAGTAACGTGAGCTTATAATTAAATAAAAAAAATTAAGTGTTGTCGCTCAATCGAAGGTTAAAATGCCTAAATATAATCATTATGAAAAGCTTAATAACATGAACGTATAATCAATAATTAGAGATACAAAGTAGTTGAATGTTTTCTGGAGTGTCCAAGAAACCCCCTTCCCTTGCCCTGTCCTACACCCAATCTCAAAATCTAACGGAGAAAAATAAAGAGGGAGGACACTTCGTTTGAGGCCTTGACTTTTTGTCTGTTATAGGAAAATCTCTACCGTTATACTTGTTTGGGAACTACGAGAATGATACGAAGAAAATGGAGTAGTGCATGGGAAATCTCAGGAAAATGGAGATAATCAAACAGTGCTATAATGTAGTTTTTCACCAAAAGTCTGTGGAAATTGGATATTGTTAAACTGTTAAATTAATCCCCAATTTTCTCACTCTTTTTAGTAATTATCAAGTTGACGATGTCAAGTCAGGCCCACTGATTGACTTTCTACGCTCTACAAAAAGTATGATTAACGCTAATAACTCTTACTTAAAATGGGTTTTATTTCAGGTTATTTGAAGAGGGTGCGTGGGCAATTGGACATGTGCATATAACTATCATCTTTTATCTTTTTATTTATTTATTTATTTTTATGAATTATTATTTGAAAACAGAATTTGCTTTTTTGTTATATCTTTTTAATAGTGGATTAAAGTTATTCTCAAGTCAACATATATGATACGTCCATCAAAACTATATCTCTTTTTTAGAATGATATGAGAGCCCCCTCTTATATTCTATATTTTCATTGATTAATTATCTTATGAGTATTGGTTCTAAATATTAAGTATGTGGTTGGTATTGAGTTTAAAGTGAATATTTAATTTAACTGCTGAGAGTCAATAGCTTTTTTATTTTTAATAATTAGATCAATTCGTTTGGTAAAAAAATAAAATTGCAATTGATAGTTATTGAGAGTCCAAACATTTGATATTTTGAAAAATTATAATTTGAAACTTTTTTTTCATTAGTTATGTAGCTGATTTAAATTTCAATTATATTATCCTCATAAAAAATTATTATTAAAAATATTTTTCAAATTAATTTTTAATAACTATAATAATAAATAATTACTAAAATATTGTTACGATATTCTACAATTTTAATTATTGAAATTATTTATTTTTGAGATGTTATTAAATTAAAATAAAATAAAATAAATTTTATTTATTTATTATATTATTTAAATAATTATTTATTTAAATTTAAAAATAGAGGATATTCCAAAAACATTCTCCAAATATATATATATATATATATATATATATATATATATATATATATATATATTTCAACAGCTTGATTGGTCCACTATAGACCAATCAAGTGTTGGCCCCGGCAGAGAGAGAGAAGCCAGTGTCTGCCAACTATTTCGCTATCATTTAGTCGCTAAAACTGAGCACATGCAGACTAAGAACACAGTCAGGCGTCGACGAGCTAGCAACCAAAAGAGTGCAGCGAGTCACTGCTGGATGACACCATATGTTGTTCGATCAGGTTATCAGTGTCCTCCTTCTTAGGTTATTTTCGGTCTTTTTTTTTTCTCTCCTTTCATGGGAAGGTTTGCATTGTTGAACTCATCTCCCTCCAAGCTTTCATTAATACTTCATTTGTAATTTTTAGACTGACTTGAATTTTGACTAAAATTCGATGAGTTTTGCGGCTGCTAGAACAGTTTTCTGGCAATCTCCAATAAGTGAGGGAGGGTGATCAGTATTTTTAGACTTCATATATCGAGACAAGTCATTTGACACTATTTCCTTCGCAATTCGCTATTGTTGGGAAGTTTCAGCGAGTTCCCACCGAACGATCGTTAAGTTTTGTATTGTGACATCAAGATCAATTTAAGATACGTATTTGATGATTATAATTTATAAATGTATACAATAATTTTGGATATTTAGAAATGATAAAAGAGACTATGGAATATCAATTAGATAATTAAATTATCGTGCAATATGGCTTTGGTGTTTGAGGCGAATTTGATAATATTGTATTTTCGATTAGAGGAGGCCCATATGGGGCAAGTGTTATTGTGATTGAGTTTGTCATTTTTTTTTTGGGACTAGGTTATTCTAGTGAGGGTCGATTCTTAAATTAAATTATATATGATAATTCTTTGAATTTTATTTTCTAGATTGTCCAGGTCCTTTTTCAGTTCCGAGTCATTCTACAAGTTGATCTGGTTCTCTCTACGGGGTGTGAGTGATATTTATTAATATATTTTCTTACTTTTATGTTTTCTCATATATATATATATATATTATTAATTACAGAGGCATCTCATTTATATATATATGAATCACATTATATTATTGACTGCATGATAGTCTATGGTTGTTGGATGGAAGTAGAATGAAGTAAGAATCACTAGGACGATGAATATGATGATACTAGATATGTATATTTATGATGAACACTTTACTTATAGACGATGGTTATTAATCATTCTTCGCGCTACTCGTGGATAGGTTGCGTTGTTCACTCATGGGGTGATGGCAGTCCCTTTTTACGGTTCGTATTGCATGATTATGGAGAGACGATGAACCCATATTGGATTAAGAGATTACTTGGAATAAGAGACCCATATTAGAAGGTTGGCTCCTTATTGAGATTTAAAGTTATTTTTTGCTAGTTGAGTAAAGGAAAGAAATGAGAAGAAGAAGAAAATAAAATTTAGTTTTCAATTTTCAAAAATATAAAAAATGACTTCTATATATAAAGCCCGAAGTCTCATGCCCGAGAAGAATGAATTCACGCCCGTGAAGAATAAGTTTCACGCCCGTGAACAACAAAAGGTCAATTTCTAGTATTTAGATAGAGATCGAAGTAACGGTCGTGATAAGGGTTCACGCTCATAAAAGAAAGCAAATTCATGACCATGAAAAGAGTTCACGCCCGTGAAAACAATAAATTCAAATTCATCAAGGCAATCACTTCTCAAATCCATTCTAACACTCATCAAAACAACTCTAAGACTAACTAACACACTCTAAATAGTGTCTATGGAAAACAAACAATTTTATAACAACCAATCAATAAAATATATAATCATGGGACCATCAATAACCTCATGCAACCATGCAAATTGAAATCTTGAGTATTACATTCTCCCCCCTTAAAGAAAATTTATCCTCGAATTTTTAAGAATTTACCTTAATCTAAAATAAATCGGGATACTTTGTTTGCATGCTCTGCTTATTCTCCCAAGTATATTCCTCTATGGATTGGTTCTTCCATAAAACCTTAACCATTGGAATCTCCTTGTTCCAAAGTCTTCTAACCAATCTATCGATAATGGCCGTTGGAACTTCCTCATAAGACAAATCTGGATCAAGATCCATTGATTGAACTTAAAGCACATGCGAAGGGTCAAATATATATTTTCGAAGCATCAAAATATGAAACACTAGATGCACACTATCAAGATTAGACAGTAACTCTAACTGATAAGAAACTCCCCCAACCTTATCCATTATCTCAAATGGCCTAATGGACCTTGGAGATAATTTACCCTTCTTGCCAAATATTAGGACTTCTTTCATTGGCAAAACCTTTAAGAAAACTATGTCTCTAAAATAAAAGTGAACATCCTTTATCTTTGGATCAATATAGCTCTTGTGGCGACTGAAAGCCGTTTTCAATCTCTCCTTGATGATAGGCACTTTCTCTGTTGTAAACTTAACCAACTCAAGGCCTTCAATGCTCTTCTTACCCACTTCATCCCAACACAAAGGAGATCTACACTTCCTACCATACAAAGCCTCATAAGGTACCATCTGAATGGTCAAATGTTCTAATGGTAGCTATTATTGTAGGCAAACTTAATCAAAGGCAAATACTTGTCCCAATTACCTCCAAAGTCTAGAATGCACATCCTTAGCATATCCTCTAGAGTCTGTATAGTCCTTTCTGATTATCCATCAGTCTGAGGATGGAAAGCTGTGCTAAAGTCTAGTTGAGTGCCCAAAGACTCTTGAAGTTTCTTCCAAAATCTCGATGTAAACTGAGTACCTCTATCCGATATGATCAAAACTAGAACTCTATGCAATCTCACTATCTCATCAACATATATCTGTGAATACTAAGAAGTTGAATATGTAGTCTTAACTGGTAGAACATGAGCTGACTTGGTTAATCTATCAACAATAACCCATATCGAATCATGGCCTCTTGAAGTCTTTGGCAATCCAACCACAAAATTCATAGTCACTCTCTCCCATTTCTATTTTGGCAATGGTAGCAATTGAAGCAATCCAAAAGGCTTCTGGTGTTCAATCTTCACTTGCTGGCAAGTCAAACATTTTGCCACAAACTTTGCTACATCCTTCTTCATTCCACTCCACCAATACAATCCCTTGATATCATGATACATCTTAGTCGCACCTGGATGTACATTATAAGTAGCATGATGTGCCTCCCTCAATATTGACTCTCGCAATCCATCCATGTTGAGAACACATAAATGGTCACCATGATTTACAACACCATCCACAACAGCAAATCCTGGAGCTTTCTTAGCTTTCACATCACTCTTAAGCTTAACCAACCTAGGATCTCTATCCTGTGCTTCTTTGATCTGATCAATGAGAAGTGGTTTAACTTAAAAATATGTCAAAAACACTCATGTATCCAATAACCCAAATCGAATCCCTAAATTATGCAATCCATGCAATTTTTTGATCAATGACCTTCTATATACTTGAATGTGAGCTACACTTCTCATAGACTTCCTACTCAAAGAATATGCTACCACATTCACCTTCCAGGGTGATACAATATATTACAATCATAATCCTTAAGCAACTCCATCCATCGCCTTTGCCTAAGGTTCAAATCCTTTTGCTGGAAGATGTACTTTAAACTTTTGTGGTCAGTGAAGATCTCACACTTCTCTCCATATAAATAATGTCTCCATATCTTTAATGCAAAAACCACAACTGTCATCTCTATATCATGAGTTGGGTAATTCCTCTCATACTTTCTTAACTACCTCTAAGCACAAGCTATTACCTTTCGATTATGCGTCAACACACACCCAAGCCCCATTCTAGAAGCATCATAATATACAACATATCCTCCCTCACTAGAAGGCAAAGCTAGGATAGGTACAGTTGTAAGATAAGTCTTAAGCTTATGAAAGCTTCCTTCATAGTCATTTGTCCATACAAACTTCACCTGCTTCTGAGTGAGCCTAAACAATGGAGCTGTAATCTTAGAGAAATCCTGTACAAATCTCATATAATAGCCTGCCAAACCCAAGAAACCAAATCTCAAACACATTCTTAGGTCTAGGCCAATTAAGGATTGCATCCACCTTCATTAGATCGACCTTAAGTCCTTCCTTATTTATCACATGCCCCAAGGAGCAAACACTGTCCAACCAAAACACTCATTTAGAGAGCTTAGCAAACAACTGGTGCTCTCTCAAAGTCTGCAATACTATTCGAAGATGTTCTTCATGCTCCTTTTTACTCTTGGAATACACAAGGATGCCGTCAATGAAAAAAATGACAAACTTGTCCAAGAATGGCTTGAACACCTTATTTATCAAATCCATAAATGCAGCTGGTGCATTTGTTAAACCAAACAACAACACCAAGAAATCATAGTGGCCATATCTTATCTGAAACGCCGTCTTAGACACCTCTTCCTTCTGAATCCTCAACTGGTAATAACCCGACCTCAAGTCGATCTTGAAAAAATAACTTGCCCCTTGTAACTGATCAAACAAATCATCTATCCTTGGCAAAGGATACTTATTCCGAATAGTCACCTTATTAAGATGTTGGTAATCAATGCACAACCGTATAAAATCATCCTTCTTCTTGACAAATAACACTTGTGCACCCCCATGGTGAGCTACTAGGTCTAATGAAGTCACGTCCCGATTTTGGAACATGACGGTCCTAAGATGCAGGAGATGACAGAGGCGACCGACACCTGTAGAACCCAGTATCAAATCCTATAATCAATTACTATCAATTTCTTAATTAAATTTCATTCTGCCATTTTGTATTTTGTCTGTAATTCATTCTACTCTTAGCTGTAATTATCATCATCATATGCCATAGCAATATTTAAACTCCATATTATGCCATATATATATATATATATATATATATATAAAGTTTACTATGCCATTTATACAAATCTATAGAGCTACTAAAATATATACAAAAGTACAATGTTAAATTAATTACACTGTCGAACCCAGTCTACAGAATTCTTCGGAAAAACAACAGTTGAGAATCTGGCTTCTACTCAGCACTTGGAAAGGGAAACAACTAAAAGGGGTGAATATTAAATACTCAATGAATTTAATATGCATCATCCAAGGAAATGGCTAGGATATCAATGAACAATAGGCATATAATCAATAAATATTAATTTGCACATTGATTACAGAATAAAGAATCAAAATACAGTGAAGGCCTGTAGAATCAATAAACAAGTCAGTGAAACTCAAATCATGTAGATAAGACAGATGATGGGCCATGAAACTCATATAACATATGTCAATCACATATCAATATACATAAGGCTGATAAGGTCTTATGGCTAGGACAATTAACCCTTCCTAGCTAGGGTATCTAGTATACAATGTGCACATCGCCAAAAGTATATACCCATTACCCCATCGGATAGGAAGCTCTGTCATATTATATTATAACCAATATAAGTATAGAACAAGTCAATAGGTATCAATAAGCAACAATGATCTCATCAAGAATCAGTAGCTCGTGAATAAATCAAACCAGACTGTAATTAAGCAAATGACTTGTATAAAGAATAACAATTAACATTGGCAAGAATCAAAAGTTGGACAATCAAAGTCAAGAAGTTGGCTCAATTGGCATGCTAATGTTGCTGGCGACAATGACATTCAAGTGGTAGGCCTATGGATTTTGAGTTAGGCAATACATCTAACACTTGGTGTGCAATATTCATTAGACATTTTGGCAAGGTTTTGGTGCAACATTGAAATTTTCTCAATATCAATCAACAAATACACAATGTAAGTTATTCAATAGGCAATAGAAACCCAACAATAAACAACATTTAAAGGTTCAATTAGGCATAGAAAATTAAAGGAAAACAAGGCAAAAATCAAGGCAAAAATACCATCAAGGCATTCGGCCAAGGTGGCCTTTTTTAAGGATGGGTTTTAATCAACATTTCAACACATTAGGCATAACAAATGATGCATATTAAACTCACCTAATACTTGAAATCACCTTGATTGCTTGCTTTTCCACTAATTGCCTAAAAGTAGACAAAAATCACAATCTTTCAATTCTTTATGTTCTACATCAAACCAATCACAAATTATACATCCATTAGCATCCAATTAACATAATCTAATCTTATTAAACATTAATTAACACTAATTCAAAGATTAAAATCACACAACTTTGAACTAGGATTTGGAATTTGGGGAAAAACTATCAAATGCATCAATTGATGCAATTGAACTCAATACACATTCTAAACATCATCTAATACATCTAAATCAACCAATAAACCAAAGAAATCAACTCATTACCTTAGGCTGATGATCCACCCGAAATCCCACTTCAAAGTGTTCTTGAATTTCTTTGATTTTCTAAGTGAATCTAGGTTGGAAATGGAAAAATCAAAGGTTAAATTAATGTTTTTTTTTTTTTTTTTTTTTTTTTTTTTTTTTTTTTATTTGGCTTGAAAATTTGGTGGAGAAATGGATATGGTGTTTGGCCAAGGCAATAAGAAGAAAGGAAAATGGCCAAAAATCTTTTAAGGCAAGTTTATATATTAAGAAAAATGGGGAAGTTATATTTCAGTCCTTAAACTTTCTAATAATTAAACTTTGACCCCTTTCTTCTGTAATTTATTATGTCTATTATGTTGAGAATCAAGTTTTAAAGTAGGAACATAAATGGCTTCTTTTTATCTGTACTTTATTATAAAAATAGTTTCAGAGCCATTATGGAATACATACAGTGGGTTTCCCAAAATACCCCCAAAGTTTGACTTATTTATGATTTTTCCATTACTATTATTTTTTAGTATTCCAAAATATTTTTCAACTATTCTTTCTCACCAAAAATTCACATATATATAGTTGACTCTCTATCCCTTAGTTTGAATTAGAAATTCATCAGTCAACTAGATTGCTATTTCTCGGGCAGTATAATTAATACCGATATTTTCCGGGACAGTATTATAAATATAATCTAATTGAGGTTCAAATAAATTTCTTAATTATATCAATGTTCCCGGTCTATTAATTAATTATGTTATTGTGTTCTTATGGAAATTTTCTAAGGTATTACATTATACCCCCCTTTAAATAAATTCGTCCTTGAATTTAAAATAAATACGTACCTCAAAGTTGGAACAGGAATGGATACTTGACTTTCATGTCCTGTTTGCCCTCCCAAGTATACTCTTCCATAGTCTGATTCCTCCATAATACTTTTACCATCAGGATCTCCTTATTTTGCAATTGCCTGATTTGTCGATCCACAATCTTTATTGGTAGCTCCTTATATGACAAGTCTTCATTAACCCCAATATCTTGCACTTCTAGTACATGTGATGGATCAGGCACATACTTTTGTAGCATTGAGATATGAAACACTGAATGAACATGGCTCAGATTATGTGGAAGAGCCAATCTGTATGATACATTGCTAATTTTCTCAAGTATCTCAAATGGTCCCACATATCTTGGTGACAGTTTCCCTTTCTTCCCAAATCGTATCACCCCTTTCATAGGTGAAATCTTAAGAAATACATGGTCACCAATAGCAAAATGCACATCTTTCTGCTTCAGATATGCATAGCTCTTCTATCTACTGAAAGTGGTCCTCATCCATTCTTTGATAATTGGCACCTTTTCCATTGTCTTCTTAATTAATTCTGGTTCCTCTATCTGTTTCTTACCTGGTTCCACCCAACATACCAGGAACTAACATTTTCTACCTTACAGTGCCTCATATGGAGCCATACCAATCGACGAATGGTAACTATTATTGTAGGAGAATTAAACCAGTGGCAAATACTGATCATAGTTACCCTTAAAGTCTAGAACACATAACCGTAACGTATCCTCAAATTTCTAGTTAATCCTCTCTAACTGTCCATCAGTCTGTGGATAGAAAGCTGTACTGAATCATAACTGAGTACCTATAGCCTCCTATAACTTCTGCCAAAACCAAGAAATAAACTATATAATTCTATCCGATATAATCATCAATGGCACTCCATGAAGCTGTACAATCTTGTCCACATACAACTGTGCATACTGAGCTGCTATATAACTAGTCTTCGCTTCCAGGAAATGAGCAGATTTAGTTAACCTATCCATAATAACTCATATGAAATCATACCCCGAGAAGTCCTCGGTAAACCAACTATAAAATCCATAGTAACCTGCTCCTATTTCCACTCTGGCAACTCTATCTCCTGAAGCAAACCAGACAGCTTCTGATGTTCAAACTTAACTTGCTGACAAGCTAAGCAAGTAGAAACAAATTTAGCTACATCTCTCTTCATTTTAGGCCATTAATAAACATTCCTCAGATCATGATACATCTTGGTAACTCCAAGATGTACACTTTAATAAGAATAATGGGCCTCTTTCATAATCTGATCTCGTAGCCTATCAAAATTAGGCACACATAATCGTTTCCCACACTTTAGTATATCATCCTTTACTATAAACTCTGGTGCCTTGCCATTCTGAACATCTCAGTTTAGCTTTAGTAGATATAGATCCATATCCTGTGCCACCTTAATATCATCAATCAACAGTGGCTTAACTTGAAATTGGGCTATTAAAGCCTGGTTACAATCCTAGGATCCCAAATCCAACTTTATACCCATATTAGCTAACTTCTTCATGTCACGGATCAATGGTCTTTTGGAAACCGAGATGTGAGCTAAACTGCCCATAGACTTTCAGCTCAGTGCATCCATTACTACATTAGCCTTACTCGGATGGTAAAAGATCTCACAATCATAATTCTTAAGTAGTTCAACCCATCTGCGCTGCTGGAGGTTCAAATCCTTCTGTTGCATAATATACTGCAAACTCTTATGATCAGTATATATTTCACATTTAGTACCATATAAATAATGCCTCCAAATCTCCAGTGCCAATACTACTGCTGCCATCTCCAAATCATGTGTCGGATAGTTCATCTCATGCTTCTTTAACTAATGAGAAGTATAAGCAATCACACTTCTATTCTGCATCAAAACACATCCCAATCCAACTCTGGAAGCATCACAATAAACTATGAATTTATCATCCTCTGATGGCAATGCTAACACTGGAGCACTCATGAGGCAAGACTTCAAAGTCTGAAAACTACTCTCATATTCATCTGTCCATAAGAATTTCTCCTGTTTCTTAGTCAACTTAGTCAATGGAGCAACAATCTTAGAGAAATCCTTCACAAACCATTTATAGTATCATGCCATACCAAGGAAACTACGGATCTCCGATACATTAATAGGTCGAGGCCAATTAGCAACTGCTTCAACCTTCTGAGGATCTACCTTGATACCATATTTACAAACAACATACCCTAGGAAGCGCACTTCAGTTAACCAGAATTTGCATTTAGACAGCTTAGCATATAGTTGATGCTCTCGAAGTGTCTACAGTACAATCCTTAGATGCTTTGAATGCTCCTCCTCACTCCTAGAATAGATAAGAATGTCATCTATGAACACTATGACAAACTTATCCAAGAATGACTTAAATACTCTATTTATTAAATCTATGAATGCAGCCAGTACATTAGTCAATCCGAATGGTAACACTAGAAACTCATAATGTCCATATCGAGTCCTGAAAACAATCTTAGGTACATTTTCTTTCTTGATTCTCAACTGATGATACCCAGATCTCAAATCAATCTTAGAGAAATGACTGGCACCCTGCAACTGATCAAACATATCATCTATTTGAGGCAAAGGATATTTGTTCTTAACAGTCACCTTATTCAACTACCGATAGTCTATACACATCCTTAGAGAGCCATCCTTCTTTTTAACAAATAGTGCTAGAGTACCCCACGAAGAACTACTTGGTCTAATAAACCCTCTATTTAGTAACTCTTGCAATTGTAACTTTAACTCTTTCAATTCTGCTGGTGCCATTCTGTACGGAGGAATGGATATCGGATCGGTGCCTGAATACACCTCAATCTCAAACTCAATCTCCCTATCTGGGGGTAGCCCTAGTAAATCATCAGGGAAGACATCAGGGAATTCCCAGACCATAAGTATCTGATCAATCCTTGATGGAGTCTTCTGCTCATCTATCATATGAGCCAAGAATACTAAACAACCCTTCTTTACCAACTTCCTAGCTCTGATGGCTGAAATTAAATGAATACCAGTTTCACATAACTCACCCTAATATTCAAATTCTAGTTGCCCTTCTGACTGAAGTATGATTTTCTTCTCATAACAATTAATAACTGCACGATATGTTGTTAACCAATCCATACCAAGTATCATATCAAGCTCTAACACAGACAGTTCTATCAAATCAGCACGCAGAATATTATCATCAATCTCAACCACACAACCCGAATAAAAATAATTCACTTATATACTCTCCCCCATAGGTGTGGTTATCTTTAAAGGAATACTCAATAACTGTCTCTCCTTATTCAACTTAGGTGCAAATGATGGTGAAACAAAAGAAGGTGTAGCACCTGAATCAAATAATGCTTCAACTAATTCATTATGTATAAGAATCATACCTGTGACCGCATTATCAAATCTCTATGCCTTTTGAGTATTCACAGCAAAAACTCGCCCTTGACCTCTGCCTGTTGGGGCCTGACTGCTGCTCGGTGCCTGACCTCTACCTCTACCCCTACCAGGAGCCTCTTTAGTGACATTCTGGCTCATCTGAATAGTAGGCTGGGACATTGATGCTGAAGGCTGCTGATCACCCCATAAAGGACATCTGTTAATGAAATGACCATATTGCCCACATTTAAGGCAATCAACTGTTTGTCATCGACGCTCCCATCCGTGCATTCTATCACATAAACTATAAATAGGCACACTGGGCATCTGAGTAGAGGGTCTAGAAGAACCCTATGAATAGGAAAATGTTGACTATACTGGAGGTCTCCTACTCTGTATCCACCTCCTCTGACTGCCTGATGAAGGTCTCTAATAAAATCTAGGCACCTGCTCTATCTGTCTAGGTTAGGAGCTGCTCTTTCCTCTCCTTCCCTATGAACCAGGTCCTCCTTTCCTTTTCTGATCTCTATTAGCTCTCTCTGACTTGTACTTTTACTCCATTTGATTGGCCTTATCAATTATGGTAGTCAGAGATGTGAATTCTGTAGCAAGCAGGGCATTATGAAGTGAGGCATGTAACCCTCTCCTAAACCTTCTAATCAAATCTGCCTCAGCAGGAGCAATCCGCCTAGCATATCTGCTCAATCTAATGAACTCATCAGCATACTCCTCCATTGTCCTCTTACCCTTCTCTAATTGCTCAAATTGAATCAAGTTCCTATTTTTCACCTTCTATTAAGAACTCATCAATCAACCCCTGTCTGAACTCAGCCCAGTTAGGAGGATGATCACCATATAATTTGGGCTCCATGTGTTGAGAAAACCATATCCAGGCTTTCACCTTCAATAATAGACCCACTAACTCAACTGCTCTATCATCTATACAAGGTAACCTCCTAACTACCTTCTCTATCTACTTTAAGAAATCAATCGGCTCCTCGCCTCTGTCACCTCGAAACTCAGGCATATTAAGCTTCAGAAAGTTGAACAAAGTGACTTCGCCCTCATCAATAACTCGGTAGGATCCCTGTACAACAGGCTCTCCAGGAACTATAGCTGGTTGTATAGGAGTTAGAGCAGGAACAACTGGTGCATTAGGAGCTAGTGCTACTGGTGGTAATATATTCTGTCATTTTCACCTCAAATCTGCTAATTTTTGACATAAATTTATCATCACCTGCATCATAACCATCGTCCAGGGGTCATCACTCCTCCCTGTCTCCTTTGTCATCCGTTGGGATCTAGAAGGGTCCTCTGAAAACTCTATGATAAGAGACTCATTAGAGGTTACCTCTGCCACTCTGGTATCCCTGTTTCTATAGTCAGACATCGCTGTCAACTGCCAAAAAATAGAAACAATGAACTCAGTATGTTACAGAAATGCAAAATACCCAAACATATTCGATGAATACAACAAAAGATGGAACATGAATTCCTATACTCCATGGTTTACTTAAGTCTACTAATAATGTATCTAGTTATTATTCATTTGTAACCTATGCTCTAATACCACCTCTGTTACGTCCTGATTTTGGAACATGACTGTCTTAGGATGCAAGAGATACCAGAGGCGATCGACACCCATAGAACCCAGTACCAAATCCTATAATCAATTACTATCAATTTCTTAATTAAATTCCATTCTGGCATTTTGTAGTCTAACTGTAATTCATTTTGCACTTAGCTGTAATTATCATCATCACATGCCATAACAATACTTAAATTCCATATTATGTCATATATACATATATAAAGTTTAATATGCCAGTTATACAAATCCATAGAGCTACTAAAATATATACAAAAATACATTGTTAAATTAATTACACTATCGAACCCAGTCTGCAAAATTCCTCGAAAAAACAAAAGTCGGAATCTGCCTTCTACTAAGCACTTGGAAAGGGAAACAACTGAAAGGGGGTGAGTATTAAATACTCAGTGAATATAATATGCATCATCTAAGGAAATGGCTAGGATATCAATGAACAATAGGCAGATAACCAATAAATATTAATCTGCACACCGATTACAGAATAATGAATTAAAATATAGTGAAGGACTGTAGAATTAATAAACAAGTTAGTGAAGCTCAAATCATATAGATAAGACAGATGATGGGCTATGAAACTCATATAACATATGTCAATCACATATCAATATACATAAGACTGATCAAGTCTTATGGCTAGGATAATTAACCCTTCCCAGTTAGGGTATCCAGTATACAATGTGCACATCGCCAACGGTATATACTTGTTACCCTGTCAGATAGGAAGCTCTGTCATATTACATTATAACCAATATAAGTATAGAACAAGTCAATAGGTATCAATAAGCAACAATGATCTCATCAAGAATTAGTAGCTCGTGAATAAATCAAACGAGACTGCAATTAAGCAAATGAATACGCAATGGAAGTTACAATAAACAACAGTATTAAGAATAGCAATTAACATTGGCAAGAAATAAAAGTTGGACAATCAAAGTCAAAAAGTTAGCTCAATGTGCATGCCAATGTCGTTGATGACAATGACATTTAAATGGTAGGTCTACGGGTGAAATCAAGTGGTAGGCCTATTGATTTTGAGCTAGGCAATACATCAAACACTTGGTGTACAATATTCATTAGACATTTTGGCAAAGTTTTGGTGCAACATTGAAATTGCCCCAATATCAATCAACAAATACATAATGTAGGTTATTCAATAGGCAATAGAAACCCAATAATAAACAACATTTAAAGGTTCAATTAGGCATAGAAAATCAAAGGAAAATAAGGCAAAAATGCCATCAAGGCATTCGGCTAAGGTGGCCTTTTTAAGGATGAGTTTCAATCAATATTTCAACACATTAGACGTAACAAATGATGAATATTAAACTCACCTAATACTTCAAATCACCTTGATTGCTTGCTTTTCCACTAATTGCCTCAAAGTAGACAAAAATCACAATCTTCCAATTCTTTATGCTCTACATCAAACCAATCACAAATTATCCATCCATTAGAATCCAATTAACATAATCTAAGCTTATTAAACATTAACTAATATTAATTCAAAGATTCAAATCACACAACTTTGAACTGGGGTTTGAAATTTGGGGAAAAAAATACCAAATGCATCAATTGACGCAATTGAATTCAATACCCATTCTAAACATCATCTAATACATCTAAATCAACCAATAAACCAAAGAAATCAACTCATTACCTTAGGTTGATGATCCACCTGAAATCCCACTTTAAAGTGTTCTTGAATTTTTTTGATTTTCCAAGTGAATTAAGGTTGGAAATGAAAGGATCAAAGGTTAAGTTAAGGTTTTTCTTTTTATTTGGCTTGAAATTTTGGTGTAGAAATAGATATAGTGTTTAGCCAAGGCAAGAAGAAGAAAGGAAAATGGCCAAAAATCTTCTAAGGTAAGCTTATATATTAAGCAAAATGGGCAAGTTACATTTAGGTCCTTAAAATTTCCAATAATTAAACTTTTACCCCATTTTCTTCTGTAATTTATTCTGTCTATTTTGTTGAGAATCAAGTTTTAAAGTGGGAACATAAATGGCTTCTTTTTATCTGTACTTTATTATAAAAATAGTTTTAGAGCTATTCTGGAACACATGTAGTGGTTTTTCCAAAATACCCCCAAAATTCTACTTATTTACGATTTTACCATTACTCTTATTTTCAGTATTCCAAAATATTTTTCAACTCTTCCTTCTCACCAAAAATTCACATATATATATTGACTCTTTACCCCTTGGTCTGAATAAGAAATTCATCAGTCAACCAAACTGCTATTTCCCGGACAGTATAATTAACATCGATATTTTCTGGGATAGTGTTACAAATGTGACATGATTGAGGTTCAAATAAATTTCTTAATTATATCCGTGTTCTTGGTTCGTTAATTGATTATGCTACTGAGTTCTTATGGAAATTTTCTAGGGTATTATATATGAACCCTTTGTCAAGCAAATCCTGCAGTTGCACTTTCAGCTCTCTCAAATCTGTTGGTGCCAGGCGATATGGAGGTATGGAGATTGGATTTTTTCCAAGCAATAACTCAATATTGAATTCAATATCTCTCTCTTCGGTGGAAAACCTGACAATTCTTCAGGAAAAACATCTGGATATGCACTCACAATTGGAATCTATTCCAATCCCTTCACTTCCTTCAGAGTATCACAAACATATGCCAATTAACCTTGGTAACCCTTCCTTAGCATCCTCCTCGCCCCAATGGCGAATATCAACATTGTAGGGTACTTCACTCCTTTCCCTTTGAAACTCAAACTCCTCACCTTTAGGTGATTTGAAGCCTATCTTCTTTCGATTGCAATCTATGGTTGCAAAATACTTGTACAACCAATCCATGCCCAATATAACATCAAATTCTAACACCGACAATTCAATCAAGTCTACCTCCAAATTCTTTCCATCAATTCTAACAACACATGCAGGATAGAAATTTTGGACCTCAATCTCCTCCTCTAAGGGAGTGGACACAACCATCACATCATCAAACAACTCACACAACATGCGTAACTTCTTAGCAAAGCGAGATAATATGAAAGAATGAGATACTCCTAAATCAAACAATACTCTTACATTTTGAGCTTGGATAGGAAGAATACCTGTGACAACTGCATTAAAGGCTTGGGCCTCCTATTGATTGAGTGCAAAAACTCTCTCTCTTCCTCTACCCAAAGACGTTTGACCTAGAGCTTAAATTATAGATGAACCTCTACCCAAAGAAGTATGACATGGAGCTTGAATTATAGATGAACCTGATCCTCGGCCCGCTTATGTACCTATGCCATAACCTCGGCCTACCCCAGCTTGAGCACTACTGCTTCCCACTCTCTCTATCTGAACCGTAGACTGCAAAGCTGGTGGTCTCACGGTAGTCACTGTCCGTGGGCAATCTTTCATAAAATGGCCAAGCTATCTATAGTGGAAACATGCCCTTATCTTAATATGACATGGTCCTAAATGTCTTTTCCCATAAGTAGGACACTGAAAATTACCCCTCGAAGGTGCATAATTAGTTGTGCCCCTTCTCATCTGTGAAGTAGATCTAGAAGGATTGGGCCTGTATTGTCATCTTTCTGACTGCCCTTTGAACTCACTTTGAGGAGTATACAGCCTCAAAATATCCATGCTCCTCACTCCACTGCTATCCTTGTTAGGCCTAGAGGAACCCTTAACTCTAGCCTTCTTCTTCTGCTCTCTTTCTACTTTCAATTCCATTTCTCGATTCTTAGTCATTCTGGCCTTATCCACCAGTATGGAAGATGAGTCAAACTCATAAGTAGCTAGCACATGAAACAATGAAGGAATCAAACCTCTCCCGAAGTACTGAATCCAAGCAGCCTCTGTAGAAACGATTGCCAGAGCATACTTGCTTAGCTGACTAAACCTCCTAGCATACTCCGATATGCTCATTTCCATAGTTTGAACCAGCCATTCAAACTCTATAGCTTTAGCCTCTCTCACACTTTCTGGAAGAAATTTATCCATAACCATGGTCTTAAATTGTTCCCAAGTAATATCCATATTAGCTCGGAGTAAACTAGTCACAATTCTCTTATACCAATCTTGAGCATCATCCCACATCAAGTGGCCCACAAACTCCATTGCCCTTTTATCTAGTATCCTTAAAAGCTGAACCTAATCCTATATTATCTCAAAGAAATCAGTAGGATCTACATCTCCCCTATACTCCAGAGGCTTAAGTTTCATAAACTTCTCAAAGTGCACCTCTTCAACTTGTGGCATAAGAGGTGGTGGTGGAGGAACCACTTGTGGAATAAGAGCCACCGGTGCTGGAGGAACTGGCTTTTGGGATTTAAGCCGTTAGGCACAGTGGAAAAAAAAAATCCCAATCCAAGATCTCTATGTTGATTAAAATCAAAGATTAGATTAAAGATTCAATATCTTTTACCTTTGTATTTGAAACTTTTTCTTAACTTGATCACCAAGAAAGGGTTGTAGCAAACCACTATCTTTCCACGAGATGAGGAAAGCCCGACTAGTAATGTAATACCCTATAAATGCATAACAGGTTTTAGTGAATAAAATTCTCAGTATATAGATTAAAATCATCGAAATAATGAATAATAATTTTAGAAAATCAGTTAGAGCGAAAACGGAAAATTTTTTTGGAAAACGTCGGTACCGATATCGCCGCCGTAAAAATAGCGAAACGGATGACGGATGAATTTTTGAATTTGGATTGAGGATAATTGATAAGTAATATTCATGTGTGAATACAATAAAATGAAATTTGAGAAAATATTACAGAACGCTCATAAAACGAGCAAAATAGTATTTTTCGGTGAATAGTAAAATTTGTCGGTCCGAGTTTCAGAACGACTCTGAAACTATTTTTATTAAATAATATTAATTAAAATATGATGTTTAAGTATTCACTTTGAGTTCTAATTCCGGACGGAACTTTCGGAATAAATTACCGAGCGAAAAAGGATCAAAACTAAATTTTGGAAAATTTGAGGACCAAAGCGTAATTAGCCTATTTTGTCTTATTATATAAGGCAAAAATGGACAGAATTTTTTGCCATTTTCTTCATTCTCCCGTGACCATTTTTCCTCTCCATTTCTTTGATTTTCAAGCAAAGTTTGTGAAGAGAAATTGATTCAAATACTAAACTAAAACCATACAATCATCAACCAACCAAAATTAACAATAGAAAATCAAAAATTTTGAAGAACAAGGTGAAATTTTTGGCCATTCTAGGTAATTTTCATAAGTTGATGTTTTGTTTATTTTTTTGCTCTAAATAGATTACTTTGGTGATAAAAGGAATGGGTAAATTGTTTAATTTCATCAAATAATGCATTAAACAATTTTCCCCAATTTAAAACCCTAAAAGTGAAGTTGTGTGGAGTGAATTTTAGTGATGTTTTATTGATTTTAGGCTCATTAATCGATTCTGATGAGCTATTACTACTTAACTGCTATTGATTGTTTGATATCGAGTTTGTTGAGATTGAGGATACTATTGTTGCATCATGGTATCCACTGATATATTGTTTCTTGATATTGATCCTTATACGTCATAACAGAGCTACCGATTCAACAGGGTAGTGGCAAAATACTGTCGACCTTGTGCACATTGTATTACTGATATCCTAGCTAGGAAATGGGTTATGGACCTAGCCATAAGACCTGGCTCGTCTTATGATACAGATATTGCTACAGGAGATTGTATGTACGCATATAGCTCATATATAGTCCAGATTGATTGCTACAGGAGATTGTATAATTTTATACAATCCAGCCCTTTATCTGTTTTTCTCTATGGTATTGAACCTTTGATATTCATTATTGATCTACTCTGTCATTTACTGTAAATGCTTCTATCAATTGATTATTCTGAGTAATTGATATCATTGGTTCCTTTGTAAATCTCATTTTCATTGGCGATGCATATAGATTCACT
>CANXYC010865523.1:0-19591 GCA_948193065.1 Aleurites moluccanus | reverse complement strand
AAGACCATAACCCCTCCTAGCTAGGGTACCAATAATACAATGTGCACATCGCCGACAGTATTTTCCCACTACCCTGTCGGATCGGTAGCTCTGTCAAGCCACATTAGGATCAATATAAGGAAACAACATATCAATGGATACTATTATACAACAATGGCATCCTCCATATCAATAAGCTCAATATCAATAAATCAGTTATCAATAGAATTAGTGGCATAGCAATAGATGGCATATGAACAACAACAAATGGTTTGGTATTCAATAAAGGCATGGAACAAAAGTTGGCTCAGCAAAGGAAAATTGTAGGCCAATTGGCATACCAACATCGCTAGTGACAATGGTATTCAAATGGTAGGCCTATGGAATGCAAACAATAGGCCAAAGACAAAATGAACAAGGCATTTTATCAAACACTTGGTGGGCATACAATGACAAGCCAATAGGTTAGGTTAGGGTGCAAATTTGACTTGCCCAACTCAACCAACAACAAGCTACATTTGCAACTATACAATAGGCATTAAAGAAACAATATTAAACAACATCAATTGGGATCAAATTGGCTATGGAAAACAAGGCAAAATCAAGCAAAATATAAGGCATATGAATAGTGAATTAGGTTCAACCAACATTCCATTTTCACATATGAATTCCAATCTCAATTTCAATGATATATGCATGTTAAAGGATGCATATAAGACTCACGTAAACTTCCAAATAGCTTTGGAAAATTGATTTCCACCATAAACCACCAATGGAGCCAAATAAGGTAACTTTGCCAAAACTTGAATTTTACACAAAACCATTCATAAATTAGTTACCTATTAACCTCCAAATGACATATTCTAACATTAATTAATATAAACTAACACTAATTCAAGTAGCTAAGATATACAACTTCCATTAGGTTAGGGAAAATTAGGGATTGCTATCAATTTGCATCAATTGATGCAATGAACCATAAAACCCATCTAATTAATCTTCCAAATCATCCAAATAAACCATAAATTCAAACAAAATAACTCCTTACCTTTAGATGGTAATGAACCCGAAATTCCCCCTTGGTTTGTTCTTGATTTCCTTTGCTCTTTCTTATGAATTAATGGTGGAGATAGATAGAACTAAGTGAATAAGCAAGTTTTCTATCAATTTACTTAAGAAATTTTGTGAGAAATGAAGAAAAATGGAGGGAGAATTTGAAGAACAAGGTTCGACCACTATTGAGAAAAAGAAGAAGATGAAGCCATTTTGTCTAAGTGTTGAATATATACAAAAATCAATTTGGCAAATTACAATTTAATCCTTAAACTTCCATATATTACACTTTGACCCTGGATTTTTCTGTAATTTATTCTGACAATTCTTTCAGGATTTGGAATTCAAAGTGGAGAGTCAATAATCTTATTTTAATTTATACTTATTTATAAAAATAGTTTCAGAGTCATTCTGTAACTTTGACGGATCAATTTCTACTATTCACCTTAAAGTTCTTTTTATTTACGGTTTTGCCATTGGTTACTTTTTCAGTGTTCCTAAATGATTTTCACTTCTTTCTTTTTGCCAAAATTACACATGCTTTATAGTGATCTTTTACCCCCAGGTCAACTGTAAAAATTCTTTTGTTGACCGGATTACAAATTTCTCGGCAGTGTTCCCAACACCGTCGCTTTCCGGAAAAGTAACTAGTTCGCTTTCTAACTGTGTCTCTAAAATTATTTCCCATCATTTCAAGACTTTTGAACCACATACTGAGAACTAAATCATGCATGTATGTTAAAACTTTCTGGGGTATTACAATTTACCCACTACCCTATCAGTAAGGTAGCTCTGTTATACAAACATTAAAATAGGCTAAAGATAGTAAATAAAATACCAAATGGGCAAGAAAGTCAATAAGGCTCAATTTCTGTAACTTCAGCACAATTGAGCTTTTTAGGCAAGTAAACACATATAGGATCGTTATCCTTAACAAAGGAACATTATAGTATAGGAAAAATTCCACAAAAGTCATTTAGGATACAAGTTCAAAATATGTCAAGAAGACATATATACACTAGTGATAAAGAAAGTCACCCATTTTAGCAAATTTGGTAACAATTGGTTTCTTAAGGAAATTAACAAAGGTCATTTCGTCGAGCACTTGGTATGCACCACTTTAGGACTAAATAAATATAGTTTTGGGACATATTGATCAAAATCCAAAGTTCACAATTCAAGCCCAATGGCAACAAACACAAAGGCATTATCAAACAGGGTTTATATACATCAATAAACAACATAATCGGAGCTTAAATTCAAGGAAAATTCAAAGGAATCTCAAATGAAACACTTTGGACAAAAAGTTATAGGAATGTAAATGGATTCAAATTGATTAAAGAAAGGTTTAAACATGCATAATAATATACATATAACTCACCAGAACCGACAAATCGATCGTTTACGTGATAAAACGTCGATTTGCCTATAACAGGCAAAAACAGTATTCTTCGGTTTCCTTCGATTCTACAATCAATTTTACCACATATTTAGCCTTAAATGGATGCTAAATAACATATTCTAAACATTAATTAGAATTATGGAATCCTATACAGAAAATCCATTTCAAACATAAACTTAGTTTTAGGTTTTCTCCAATTTTGATCCAATCTTGAAATCAGTTCTAATCATGTTTATAGTCACTTATGTAGCTTAAATTAATCAAAAGAATGAAGAAAACATCATCCTCACCTGAATTCAAGTTGTGTCCAAAATTTAGGTTGAATGGTTCTTCAATTTTTAGCTTGAATTTCTTGGAATTTTTGATAGAAACTAGCTTAATAGGTAGTTTAACCGAGTTTTCTATCGATTTTGCTTGAAGTTTGGATGAATTTGATGGAGTTTTGGAGAAGGAGGAGACTTGGCTATAACATTGGAGGAAGGAGGAGAATTTTTTGATTTTTGGAGAGTTAGATGGCTATTTATATTAATTAACTTTTAGCTAATTTGATTTCCCCCCTGACACTTCTCTTACTCGCATTTTGAGTCCGAAACTTATAACTATTTATCTTTTTGTCCCATTTCAATTCTGAAACAATATTTCTATATTTCTCCAGCTTATGAGTCTAATGGTGATATTAAAAATTTAAAATTTCAAACTAGTTCATTAATCAAAATGTCGACGTGCTTACCTATCCATCGAGTCAATTTTTAGCGATTTGTCAAATCGTGCAAGTATGATGTTCTAATGTCTAAATCAACTTTATTTATGCTTAAATAATATATATTTAAGGTTATATAAATGAAATTTGAGGGTGTTCAACTGTTCTATCTCACTATCTACTGTTTTGTTTGTTGGGGTATTTTAATCTTAGTTTAAAAATAATGGAAAAAATATTGAAAATTCACGTTGGAATCTATTGAAGAACTAAAAGATTCTTCAAATTAATCAATTGACTTTTGGTCAAAAGTTAGATATTTCTTGTCTAAGATTTTCTGAATGTGCGGTATATATCCTAATTACTCCACCACAAAGCACTAAGATGTGTCCTCAAAAGAGGTTAGAAATATAAGTTGGATATAAATCTTCCTCAATAATTAAATATTTTGATTCATTAATAGGAGATGTATTTACTGCTCGATTTGCAGATTGTCATTTGATGAAATAATATTCTCAGTATTAGGGGAAGATAATAAAAGTTGAAAAATACAATAACATGAAATACTTCATCATTGTCTAAATCCTATAACAAATCAATATGAACAAGAAGTTCAAAAAATATTTTATCTGCAAAAATTAGCAAATTAATTTCCGGATGCACTTACTGATCTAAAACGAGTAACAAAATCTCATATAAAAACTGTTAATATTTTAATTTGTATTGTCATCCCAGAAGGATAACTTATTAATATTAATGAATCTCAAGTATGTTTGAAGCGTGGAAGGCTATTAGTTATAAGGATAAAAGTTCTTGAAAGATAAAAAGAATAAATAATAAAGATAATTTTTATTGAAAATGTAGATACTAACATAGATACACTTTCTGAAAAAGTACAAGTACCTGAAATTAGTAAAAATGAAGAGATATTGATAAATTATGTTAGTTATGAAAAAAGAAAGAATCAAAATGAAATGGTTGTTGACTATAGTTTTACATATAGTGTAACATATTTTTATGAATGAAAATAATGATCTTGAATCATAATCTGTTTAATAATGTTGAAATATAGTTGATTAACAAAAAATGAAAAAATGCAATACAAGCAGAATTAGATTATCTTGAAAAGCATAAGGTTTTTGGACCAGTAATCCAAATACCAGAAGATGTGAAACTGTTAGATACAAATAGATTTTTGTGCGAAAAAGAAATGATAAAAATATAATTATAAAATACAAAACAATACTTGCTACACAAGATTTTTTGCAAAGATTTGAAATCGATTACTCTTCTGTGGTGGATGCAATAATATTTTGATATCTTATTAATTTAGTAGTGCATGAAAGACTTGATATGTACCTAATGGATGTAGTTACAACTTACCTATATGACTCAATTGATAATGATATTTATGAAAATCCATGAAGGATTTAAAATGCTAGAAAAATATAATTTAAGTTATCGAGAAATTTATTCAATTAAATTACAAAGATCTTTGTATGGATTTAAATAATTTGGGCTCATATGGTAAAATCGCCTTAGTAAATAATTATTCAAAGTAGAATATAAAAGCAATACTATTGAGAAATTTATATATGAATTTGCCATAATTATTGTATATATTGATTATTTGAATATTATTGAAATTCCTGAAGAACTTTCAAAAGTAACATATTGTTTGAAAAAGAAATTTGAGATGAATTATTTTGAAAAAATAAAATTTTCTCTCGATTACAAATTGAACATTTGGCAAAAAAAAATTTATTTATCAGTTAACTTATACACAAAAAGTTCATTTATAATTTTATATATAAAACACATTCATTGAATAGTCCAATTGTTGTTCGATCATTTTTTGTGAATAAAGACTCTTTCTAGTTAGAGAAGATAATAAATAAATTTTTGGTTCTGAAGTACCATATCTTATGTAATAGGTGGACTAATTATTATAAGAGAATGATGAAATTAGTGTTCAATAAATTCGTTCAAGTGACAATCTAACAAATTTGTTCACTAAGGTATTACTTACTACAATATTCAAGAAATTGGTTAACAATATTGAAATGTGACGCCTTAAAGATTTTCAGTGATATTTCAAATATGGGGAGTTTAATACTGTATTCTTTTTCCCTTAACCAAAAGTTTTGTCCCATTGGATTTTCCTGGTAAAGTTTTTAATGAGATAGTATACTATTTGCAATGTGGGAATCTTGTACTATTTTTCCTTCACTTTTTTTTCCTGCTGGGTTTTTACTAGTAAGATTTTAATGCGACATATTCTTTACAAAGATGGACATCTAAGGGGGAGTGTTATAAATATATATATTATTATGGATGTTCTTTTATCTTTCTTACTACTCCATTATTTTATATGTCCCTTCATATATCACACTACACCATTACTTGGTGTATTTATTTGGTGTATCATATTTAGCTTTATTATATTATTTATAAGATGTAACTTATAGTGAATTTATGTTATAATTTATAGTGAGTTTATAAATTATAACCTATGATGGAGAGAAACCCTATAAATAGGAGTTCCTATTACTTTGTAATATACACCAAGAAGACAATAGAAAATTCCCTCTTCTAAATTCTTATTATTGTTCTTGTTCTTATTTTTATTTTGTTTATTTTCCATAACATTTTCCTCTTTTTCCTTTTATCATTTTTTTTATAATATATATCAAATTTTAATCCATACATTTTTTTTAGTTGAACCACCCGATATCCAGAAGTCCATTAGACTTTGACTAATTTGAATTTGCTTCAAATGGACCCATAAGAGGGTGAAACTCTTCCAACGCCTATTTTCTTGATTTATAAGATTCAAACTCGATATTTTATTTAAGGAAAATAAACTTATTGGAATTCTTTTTCACCATATTTTTTTAATATGAACAAAAAATCCCATAGCAAAACTAACACAGACATATATTATGTAAAAAAGAAACACCTTTTAAGTCATTTGAAAAGAAAATCCTTTTAAGTCAATGTAAAAATATTTTATTTTTAGAGTTTATTATGGATACTCTAGATACTCCATAGCTAGAGATTTAGTGTAGTTTGTTTATATGGATAAATGTATGAGAATTTATGAATTATAATGATATTAATATACTTATATGTGTTTTGTAAACAAAAGATTATATTTGGTAATGTGAATGTAACATTTATTGAGTCTTAAGGTTCTTGTTGAGAATGTATGAATGATATTGATTGTGGTGGTTCTGTGAAATGATTATTGAAGTGAGGCTAAGGTTGGATTAGAAGTATTTTTATGCATGTTTGATCTTAGGGTATTTGGTTGATTTTCAGATGATATAATACCAGTTTTAATTTGTAAATATGAACAAGCATGGTGTCACGACCCTGTTTCCCGAGCCGCGATGGTCCAAGGGCACGGGAGATGCCAATGGCGACCAGCACTCGTAGAACCCAATATCACTCACATCATCTATAACTTCAATATATTATTCATATTCATGAATTACTAATCATGCTATTAACCTGTCATACATTCTGAAATGGCTGTAACATCAATTATCACAATGCCATATCAACACATAATATCATCCATGTAATAATACCATCATCAGATACATGTTCGTTTTCTAGCTAACTCGTACATACCCATGGAGCAGCTAGATAATGAACACCAAAATAAATATTATACAAAATAGAGTATATGTATATACATCTGAAAAGTCTGTAGCAGAATCCTCAGAGAAATAAAAGTCTGGATTGTGCAACTCTAATCCTCTCCTGAAAGGGGTAAACAATAAACAGGTGAGTATAAATGATACTCAGTGAATTCACATGCATCGCAATAAATAATAGGTGTCAAATAAACAAAGGTATCAATCGATGAAATATCAGTGTACCGAATAAGTGTCAAGGTACAATAAAGCCAAATAAAAATCATATAGCTCGGTTACATATGGAAAGACAGATAATGGGATGGAATGCATGAAAAGAAATCATACAATCTCCAAACAATCAATATCATTGGACCATGTAGGTCACTAGTACATCCATATCAAGGCAGTAAGCATAAGGTTGATTAGGCCCTATGGCCAGGATCATAACCCCTCCCAGCTAGGGTACAAATATACAATGTGCATAAGGTTGACAGTATTTCCCCACTACCTTGCCGAATCAGTAGTTCTGTCAAAACCATATCAAGGTCAATAATGAGGGATACCATAAGCAACAATGGCATCTGGATACAGTCAATCAATCAATCATTTCGGTTTCAATCATTTTAATATCCATTATTGATGTATTCCAGCCTCTTGGTAAGTTAGTTCCAGCAACTTTGATGCCTAAGAATCAAGCTATAAACGTCCTCCCAAGCTTCAATTAAGAAACCCCCCAAATTGCCTTTTAGGATTTCAAATCAGTTGCCACAAATTGAAGGAGTAAATGAACTCCAAATGCTATGAAACTTTATAGGTGATCTATTTAGGCTATTTGAAGATGATTGGTGGTGGTTTCATGAACTATGGATGAGTTTTTGGAGAGGCTAATTTTGGGCAGTAGCTTACTTAGCAAAATCTACCTAAAATGAATATGGGTCGATTTGGGGATTTTGGTTAAGCAAACAAGCTCCAATCACTCTAAGGTCTTAAAGATGACTTAGTTAAGTATGAATAAGGAATATGGAGAAGGATTCAGGAGGTTGGATTTGAGAAATGGAATTTAGAAGTAATCAGGTCTAAATGTTTATGGAGGCAGATTTCAGGTACAATGTAACTTCAAATTTGAACAGAAATTTAGGGCATTGAACCAGCTTCAAACACAAAAGTCTTCTTCACTAAACTTAAAGTTAAGAGACTGAATAAAAAGTTTATAGAAGAAAATGCAACAAAATTATTAAGGTAAGATGCTGAAAACTTGAAAATGAAAAGCTGGTATGAAAGTAAGCTGCTGGAAATTAAAGAACAAGAAAGTAAATGACTTGAATTGAAAAGGAAATGAAAATACTTGTTCATTCATTCATGGTTTGTATTTCCTCTTACAATGAAGCCTATATATAAAGCTAAACAATAAAGACAATAACTGAAAATGACAAGCAATCCCGATTTGGCAAAACATACACATGCTTTAACCATGTTTAGCCAAATCGGGTAAAAAGCAAGGAAAGAGAAAAGGCCATATGAACTTGTCTTTTTTGTTTCAAAATTCAGAATTCTTCTATCATTCCATAAAGCCTTTCATGTGAGAAGGAGCTCCTTTGGGCCATGCTTACATTATTCATCCCAAAAGCCCAAATTAAAGAACCCAAACTCCACCTCTTCCAATATGGGCTGGAATAGTCTAATGAAGAAAGAACTTGGGCTTCCTCTTCTTGCATGATTAAATTAAGCCCAAAAGTGTGTGATTGGGGCTCAAAAGCCCTTGTAACTTGGGGTACAATGTTGGTGGATTCGGTGGGCTCCTTCAATGGGCAAGCAAGGGTTGAAATACTTGAGCTTGGACTAGGCCATACATCACATGGCAGCCCAAGTCATGGCAGCCCAAGTCTCAAGGGTTTGTGACCACAAATACATACATTTGGGCTTAGAATAATTATGCAAGGAGAAGAAGCCCAACACCTCTCTATCATGTGTTGAATTTTGGCCCACTTGGAAGAAAAAGAAGAGTTCAAATTTCTGAATTTTGAGGCACAAAAAGAGCAAAGCCACATGTATTGCCTTTTACCCGTTACCCGTTTTGGCCAAACAAGTGGAAAGTATGCCTTGTTCCTGCCAAAACGAGAAGCATCTTTTTTTTTTTTTTTTTTGTGTGGCTGTTATAGCCTTTTGTCTTTAGCTATTAGGGTTGTAATATCCTCTATATAGGCATGGCTGGATGAAGAAAGATCCAAACCTTGAATGAGAAGAAAGTTTTTTTTTCCATTTCTATTAATTGTTCTTTCTTTAATTGCTCTTTCAATTTTAAGACCAATTTTTCAATTCCTGCATTTTTATATTATTGTTCTTTTACTAATTCAGCCTTTTAATTACCTTGAATGTTATTTAAAGTTATTTGTTCTTTCCTCTAATCCCTTTGCACGAATTTGAACTTCATCTTCTTCATCTAGTTCATATGAACCCTAACCACCATTGAAGCACCTACCTCAGCCCAAAATATCCAACACCTTCAAAACTCATTTTACCACCTCCCAACATCTTAAAACTCCCTAAAAAAACTACCACCTGAACCCTACCTTCATTGGAAGCCATTTGAATACCAAAACAAAAACCAGTCCTAGAGTAAGCCTTGGTGAGCTCACCCAATCTGCCCAAAAAGTCCATTTTTGTAAATCACCTCCATAATTTTTAAAACCTACACCAATATACTCCAAATACTCCCAATAGATGCCCCATTAAGTTTGATTCAATTTGGAATCCATTTGCCCTTTCAATTTGAAGATCAAAATTGCAAACCCTAGAAGGCAATTTTGGGGTTTTGAGGGAGTTTTGAATCTGTCTGTTTTTCCTCCATTCCTTGGGCTATTTGAGGTTAGAAATCATCAATTGGAGGCTGATATACGTCAACAATGCTTCTCATAAGCATGGAAAGTTGGGTCTCAAAGATAATAAACATATTTTTATTAAATATTCTGAGCACTCTAAGGGTTATGTCATGTGTGGTGAACATCTTGATGGGGAGATGACTAAAATAGAGTCTCGTGATGTGGATTTCCTATAAGAGGATTTTTCAACTATTGGTGAAGTTAAAAATGATCTTCAACCATAAGAATCGCAGGATAATACCTCAATATCTCATAATCAGGATGAGGAAATGCATTCTTCTCCTATGGTAGTTGAAGATAGTGGGAGTGAACTACTTGAGGTAGAATCTCAGTATCCATAAATACATAGAAGTAAACGTGGAATAATTCCTCATCAACGTTTTGAGATCAAAGGAGAATCTTTCATGTGTGCTGCTGTGGATTATGATGAATTGACTTCTTATGAAGCTGGCTATAACTTCATATGCTTCTGAAAAATGGATTGCTACAATGAAGGAAGAAATGAGTTCAATGACTAAGAATTATGTATGGGAGTTAGTTGATATTCCAGTAGGGCGCAGAGTTATTGGAAACAAATGGGTTTTCAAAATTAAGCACCAATTGGATGGATCAATTGACAAATACAAGGCCCATCCAATATTGGACTATGAGGAAACATTCTCCCCAATATTGAGATTTGCCTCAATTCACTTAATTCTAGCTATCGTTGCACATCTTGATTGGGAATTGTTCCAAATGGATGTGAAGACTGCATTTCTCAATGAAGAGCTAGATGAGGAGATCTACATGGAACAACCAATAGGTTTTGTGGCCGAAGGTCAAGAGCACAAAGTGTGTCACCTTAAGCATTCTATTTATGGTCTCAAGCAATCATCTAGACCATGGTGTCATCGGTTTCATAAAGAAATGATATATATTGGCTTTATAATGACTGAAGAAGACCACTGTGTGTATGTCAAAAAGGAAGGGAAAAGTATTCTCATCTTATCTTTATATGTTGACAATATTTTATTAGCTGGAAATGATTTGGAGTTAATCAAAGCCACTCAAGAGTGGTTGTCCTCTACTTTCAAGATGAAGGACTTAGGCCAGGCTTATTATATATTGGGAGTTAAGATCCATAGGGATTGATCCAAGAAATTCTTAAGTTTGTCTCAAGAGACTTACATAAAGAAAAACTTTGTATGTTTCTGAATGTATAATGCCAAACCTATTGATACTCCAATGGAGCAGGTTCAAATACTTAGCAAAATAGATGAAAAACCTTCCTTATGCAAGTGCAGTTGGCAGTTTGATGTATGTCATGTTGTATACTCGACTTGACATTTGCTTTGCAGTTGGTATGATAAGTAGATATCAAAGTAATCTTGGAATTATGCATTGGCAAGCAGTTAAAAGGATTTTAAGATATCTAAGAGGAACTAAGAACCTCGCTCTATGCTATCATGGTGGCATCTCAAGTTAGTTGGATATATTGATGCTGATGGGTCTGCAGACTGAGATGAACGTAAATCCACTTTTGAATATGCATTTGTATTAGGAGGAGATGCCATCTTATGGAGTAGTAAAAAAGCAAGTATGTGTTTTCTCATCAACAATGGAGTCAGAGTACATTGCATGTATTGCTGCAATTCAAAAGGCAATCTAGTTGAGGCGATTCTTGCTAAGCTTGAATAATACAGTACATGCTAGTGATGTTGTTCTTTTTTTTTTTTTTTTTGTGATAATACGGCCTCAATAACTTATGCTAAGGATCTAAAATATCATGAAAAGTCAAAACATATTGACACTATACCATTTCATTCGAGATATTATCATGCAAGGTCAGGTGGTCCTTAGGCATATCTCTACTTGTGATATGATTGCAGATCCTTTCACCAAACCGCTTAATAGAGACTTGTATTTGAAATATATCAACTGTTTAGGATTGCTTAAGATTTGATATGAATGTATTTGGACACCTTTTACATTATGTAATGATATTTGTGCATTTTATTTGGCATAATTTTTATGGCACTATTATATATATATATTTGTTTTATTGAGATCAACTCTCTCACATGGGTGATCACTTTATTGCTAGGTGAGCGAGTAGGATGAGACATTATCCTTGATGCTTGAAGTTGAGTGGGAGCTCAAGCAAATTTCTTGTTGATTGATGAGTAAGCATTGGATTTTTATGTCACCTTAACAAGACGTTAAGATAAGACTAATTGAATTAGTTGAATATGGAAATTATCCACATCCATGAAACCTGTTAATAGCCGAATGTGAAATTCAAGAAAATATCATATGGGTATTTGTCTTGAATTATTAGATGGACGCTTATATGGAGTGACTAGATCTAAATTCGTATCGTGTTATAGCGTGACATGTCCTGGGTGGGAGCTACACCAAAACATACAAATTATATTGTATGTGCTATTTTTGTGATTATTAAAGGAGTGGATGAATGGATCCTTGCTTTGTCACTATGTGAGCCTTCTAGATTATTAAAAAAATCCACATGTTATACCCTTTGTAACTTATGCACTATATCATGAAGTAGATGTTTGATGTTTGTTACTTTAGCATGTTATCCAAGGGTGATGAATCATGTCATCTAGAGGAGCATGTTTAGGAAAGTGGTCAAGTCTATATGAATTGACATAAGGGGCTAAGGAAAAACTAACTGGTATTACACCTATGATTTGTGACTCATAGACCGGGAAATTATAGTATAAATGATGGATATTGCAGCCCCCAAGACGTCCTCCAATGCCAAGGAAAGAGAGCCAAGTTCAAGTCTTCAAAGAAAACCCCAAATCTGTTTGCTTAGGGTTTTAGATTTGATCCATCAACTTCAAGTAGCAAACGAAATCCAAATGGAATGAAAATTTAGGGGCCTTATTTTGGGACCATAAGAAGAGGTTTGATGATAGTATTGAAGGATTTGGGTTGGTTTAGAGATGGTTAATTTCAGGGAGTAGCTATTCTCGGTTTAGGCATTTGGTGGCTGTTTGCAAAGAAGACATAGCTAGGGTGTTCCAATGTTAATGAAACTTAGTGGAGGGTCTTTTGAGAGTTTTTTAAGGTATAAGGAGGTGTTGGAATGAGTTTCTGGAGTATGTTAGTTTTTGGGCAGAAACTTGAAGCTATTTTAACGGAGTCTAGGGTTCATGTGAAGAAGATGAAGATGCTTGGTTTTAATTTCGTGGGGTGATGTATCCCAGCCCTAATGGAGGTGATTTCCAGCCCAAGAATCCTCTCAAAGTCAAGGGACAACTAGCCAAGCTAAGTTCTCAAGCAAGAACCCCAAATCTGTCTACTTAGGGTCTTAGGTTCGGCCTCTCCACTACAAATGGCAAATGATCTTGATGTATATCAAGGGTGGATTGACATGTCCCTTCATGTTCAAATTCAAGAGATGATCTTGTCATTTCCAATTCCATCAAATCCTAAGCAAAATGTGAAGAAAATGTCCAAATATGCAGCTTCAAGTACAATCAATGATGTATTGCCTCTGACATCAACTCCAACCTCACCCAAAGAACACTCAAGTTTGGATCTTTCAAACTTATGCATTGGACACAAAAGCCCAGCCCTTATCCCAAGAGAGAAGCCTATGATTTCAGCCCATGTCACAAGCCTATTTGAGCCATATCCATACACCTTTGGGCTTAATTTGATCAAACAAGTAGAGGGAGACCAATACCTCTCAACCCAAGCCTAATCCAGCCCATACATGAAGTGGTTAGAGAATGGATCTTTAAATTGGGTTTTTGTGATGCTTAAAGGTTGCTTGGCCCATGTTCACTCCTTGTCACGTGAAAAGCTAAGAGAAACAAGAGAGAATTCTGAATTTTGAAGCAAAAGAGACAAGTTCACATGTCTTTTTCTTTTTCCTTGCTTTTTACCCGATTTGGCTAAACATGGTGAAAGCATGTGTCTGTTTTGCGAAATCGGGATTGCTTATCATTTTCAGCTATTGTCTTTATTGTTTAGCCTTGTAAAGCCTATATATAGGCTATTTTGTAAGGGGAAAAATCAGACGGTGAATGAATGAAAAAGTATTTTCATTTCCTTTTCAATTCAAGTTATTTACTTTCTTGTTCTTTAATTTCCAGCAGCTTACTTTTCATACCAGCTTTTTATTTTCAAGTTTTCAGCATCTTACCTTTAGAATTTCGTTACATTTTCTTCTGTAAACTTTTTATTCAGTCTCTTAACTTTAAGTTTAGTGAAGAAGACTTTTGTGTTTGATGCTGGTTCGATGCCCTAAATTTCTGTTCAATTCTGAAGTTACATTGTATCCGAATTTGTCTCCATAAACACTTAGATCTGATTGCTTCTAAATTCCATTTCCCAAATCCAACCTTTAATCCTTCTCCATCTTCCTTATTTATACTTATCTAAGTCATCCTTAAAACCCTAGAGTGATTGGAGCTTGTTTGCTTAACTAAAATTCCCAAACCAACCCATACTCATTTTAGGCATATTTTGCTAAGTAAGCTACTGCTCCAAATTAGCACTCTCCAAAAACTCATCCATAATTCATGAAGCCACCATAAATCATCTTCAAATAGCTTAGAATAGCCACCATTAAAGTTTTATTGGATTTGGAGACCATTTGGAACCCAAACACATGAAAACCCAAACCAATCTCATTTTAAGACCTCATGCAATCTCCGAATCTGCCTGGATTTTTGCCTTTTCCTTAAACACCTTTATAATTCATAAAAACACCACCAATAATCTCTAAATAGTCCAATTAGAAGCCCTATTAAATTTCATAGCATTTGGAGTTCATTTGATATTCCAATTTGAAGATCGATTTTCAAATCCCTAGAGCACTATTTAGGGGTTTTCATCAATTTGATTCAAGGGGCTTTAATTGACTCATCCTAAAGCTAATTCAAGGTTGGAAGACAACTAATTGAGGGCTGGAATCCATCAGATCTCCAAACACTATGAAACTTTAGGGGCCCTAAAATGATACTATTATAAGTAGTTTGGTGATGGTTTTAGGAATTATAGGTCAGTTTTGAGGGTAGGTCAAATTTGGGCAGTAGCTAGGTTAGAGGAATGGGTTAGAGTTCTGTGTTTGGAGGAATGCTAGAAGACAAACTCCAATGCTTGTGAAACTTGATAGGAGGCTCTTTGATGATGTTTTAAGGTATAGGGAGGTGGTGGAATGATTTTTGAAGTTGTTGGGAAAGTTGGGCTGAGAACAATAATGGAAAATACATTCAAGGTAAGAACAATGGACTTTAAATACATTTAAGATAATTAAAAGACTGAATAGTAAAAAACAATAATGGAAAATGCTGGAATTGAAAAAAAAAATGAACTTAAAATTGAAATAGCAATAAAAGAAAGACAATTAAAGGAAATGAAAATAATAACTTTTCTTATCATTCAAGGTCTGAATTCATTCTTCATCTAGTCATGCCTATAAAAAGGCTATTATAATCCAAAAAGCTAAAGAAAAAAAGGCTCTATCAAACACAAAAAGAGATTCTTCTTGTTTTGGCAAAAACAAGGTATACTTTCCACTTGTTTGGCCAAAACAGGTAAGAAGGTAACCATGTGGTTTTGCTCTTCTTTGTGCCTCAAAAATCAGAAAGTTCATCTCCTTTTCTTCCACTTGGGCCAAACTCAACACATGGAGAGAGGTGTTGGACTTCTTCTCCTTGCACAATTAGACTAAGCCCAAATGTTTGTATTTGATGGTCACCAACTCTTGAGATTTGGGCTGCCATGACTTGGGCTGCTATGATAGTGGGTCCATTGGACTTCTTTGATTCACATATAAGGGCCAAATTTCTTGTTCTTGGACTAGGCACTCCATCATTCCCCTCTTGTTGAAAGGAGTTTGCCCTCAAATCTTCAAGATTGTTGTCATCCAAGTATGGAGAAAGATCTCTCACATTGAAAGTGGCAGAAACCCCTCCATAAGTGTTTGATAAGTATATCTAATTCATTCAATCTCTCAAGTACTTCAAATGGTCCATCAGCCCTAGGAGCTAACTTGCTCTTCCTCTTGGATGGAAATCTCTCCTTCCTTAAGTGAACCCATATAAGTCACCCGGTTGGAAGATTGCTTGTCTTCTATGTTTGTTAGCTTGCTTCTTGTAGGCCTCATTTGCCTTCTCAATTTGCTTTTAGTCACAAAACAAAGTCTCCTTGGCCTTTGACTTGGCAGCAACCCCTTTGTAAATTTGGGAAGGGTTTAAAGAGGTTAAGGTGATCACTTTATCATGCATCTTGAAATTGTAAGTATTCTTCCTCCCATTATGCTTAGCACACCTATCAAACTGCCATGGTCATCCCAATAACAAATGGTAAGCATCCATGGGGATTATGTCACACAATACCTCATCTTGATAAGTTCGGCAAATGGAGAATGCAACTAGGGCTTTCTTGCTCACATGTAAATCAGTCCCTTGGCTCAACCATTGCAACTTGTATGGGTGGGGATGGGGTAAAATGGACAGCCCAAGTTTCTCCACAAGGGTAGTGGAAGCTACATTGGCAACACTTCCACTATCAATGATTGTGGAGCACACTTTTCCCCCAATAGTGCAAACCTCATCTTGGTAAGTTTGGCAAATGGAGAATGCAACTAGGGCTTGCTTGCTCATATGTAAATTAGTCCTTTGGCTCAACCATTGCAACTTGTATGGGTGGGGATGGGGTAAAATGGACAGCCCAAGTTTCTCCACAAGGGTAGTGGAAGCTACATTAGCAACACTTTCACTATCAATGATTGTGGAGCACACTTTTCCCCCAATAGTGCAAACCTCATCTTGGTAAGTTCGGCAAATGGAGAATGCAACTAGGGCTTGCTTGCTCACATGTAAATCAGTCCCTTAGCTCAACCATTGCAACTTGTATGGGTGGAGATGGGGCAAAATGGACAGCCCAAGTTTCTCCACAAGGGTAGTGGAAGCTACATTGGCAACACTTCTATTATCAATGATTGTGGAGCACACTTTTCCCCCAATAGTGCAACGGGTATGAAATTTATTCTCCCTGTGTTCATCATGCTTCCCAAGTGTGGAATACAAAGACCTTCTCAAAATCAACAATTCAACCTCATCCAGTTCGGCCAAAATACCTTCATTCTCATTGCCATCCATTTCAGGTTCATCCTCCACTTGATACAAATCAACTACTTTCTCAAGCTCATGGATAGTCATTACCCTCCTATTAGGGCACTTGGCTTGAAAATGGCCAATTCCATGGCATTTGAAGCATCTACCTTGTGAATTGGAGGCCTTAGTCGTGTTGGGAAATGGAGGCTGAATAAGGGCAGCAGCTTTGACCCCAAAATCCTTGGCACCCTTGTCTTGAGAGCTATGTGGTTCGATCTTCATCACATTAGAACCCTCTTTGTTTGATGAATCCCATTTTTGCATCGGTTTAGGAGTTGGCACAAAAGGTCTATAAGTTGATATTCTAGTGGCTGCCTTTGTTTCTCAACCTTGATGGCCAACTTAAATACATCTTGGAGAGTGTCGTAAGCTTGCAACTCAACAACATTTGCAATGTCCCTATGTAATCCTCCAAGGAACCATGCTATGGTGTGTTCTTTAGGCTCATTCTCTTCACACCGAATCATCAACATTTCAAACTCCCTAATATATTCTTGTACATTCAGTTTTTTTTGTTTCAAGGAGTAAAGCTTTTGATACAAATCTTGTTTATATTCCTTGGGCACAAATCTCTTCATGAGGAGCCTTTTAAGCTTGGTTCAAGTCCGGACCCTCTCTTTGCCCAAAGTCTCCCTTTGTTTCTTCAAGTTTTCCCTCCATAGAGATGTATAGTCTTTAAACTTAAGGATGGCCAGTCTACACTTCTTCTCCTCCCTATACTCCTTATACTCAATGGCGTGTAACCAATCTAAGAATTCATTAAGGTTTAAGCTTCCATCAAATTTGGGCATTTCAATCTTGAGGCCTCTATCATCATCATCCTTGGCATTCACATGCCGATCCCTCCCTTCATCATCACTCAAGTCATAGAAAAAAGGCTGCTCAAATTCAAAATCATAGGGATTGGGTGCTCTCGACCTGGGAGGGGGAATTTGTTGGGGTGGTGGTCTTGGTGGGTTAGGGGCTGTTGGGGTTTGGTGTCTATGTATTGGTGGAGTATGTGTTTAGTTTAGAGTGGGTGGAGATGGTGGTGGAGGGTAATATATGGGGGTCACATTGAGCCTTGGTAAATTTGGAGAATATAGTGGTGTGGATGTGTTGGCTACGATTTTTGAGGGGTGTGGGTGTGGGGGAGTGTATAATGGGGCAAAGGCATATAATCGAGCTGATGGTGTGTGTGTTTGGGGGTATCTATATGGCAATGGGATGGGTGTACATGGGGTGGTAAGGATTCAGTTGGGGGTTTGAGGTGGAAGCGGCTGTTTGCATGAGTTTCATGCTCTCTATGTTTAGTTTGAGCATGCTAACAACTTGCCCCATTTGTTCCTTAAGTTCCCCAAGCTCTTTCTTAACATTGAGGTTGGCTACCTCCAAAGGAGCCATAGGTTTGGATGGGGGTAGAGGATCCATCCCCCTCATTAGACATTTTCACAAGTAACAAGTACTAATAACGCAACCTAAACCAACACCCCCCCCCCCCCCAAGATAGGAGCCTTACACAACCTCTCCTTTATAATCTCAAAAGCCTTAGTAGCTTCATTCCCCCATTCAAAACTGCCCTTCTTCATACAATCAATTATGGGAGCCATTATACTACTAAAATCCCTTACAAATCTCCTATAAAAAGAGGCTAGTTCATGAAAAGAACGGACTTCAGAAATGGTCTTTGGAGTTGGCCAATTACGAACAGCCTCAACCTTAGACTCATCCACACCAATACCATTAGGAGATACTACATAACCAAGGAAAACTACTTGGCTCACCATAAACTCACATTTCTCAATCTTGGCATACAATTTATGTTTTCTCAACACATTAAACACTTGTCTCAAATGCAGCATATGGTTATGTAAGGATTGACTATAAACAAGTATATCATCAAAATACACAACAACAAAGTGACCAATGAAAGGACGGAGTACCTCATTCATCTTGAAAGTGTATGTATTTTTCCTTTCATCATGCTTAGCATATCTATCAATTTGCCAAGGTCTCCCCAACAACAAGTGGCATGCATCCATAGGAATAATATCACATAATACTTTATCAACATAGGATTTCCCAATAGAAAAGTTCACCAAGGCTTGCTTACCAACCTGTAACTCATTGCCTTCATTCAACCATTGAAGTTTGTAAGGCCGAGGATGGGGTAAAGTAGGTAGGTTGAGTTTCTCCACAAGAGTCTTGGAAGCCACAATTGTCACACTACCACCATCAATAATCATGGAGCATACTTTACATCCAATGGTGCAACGGAAATGAAAAATATTATCTCTTTGTTCATCCGGATGGCCAATAGTAGAGTATAGTGATCTCCTCAAAACCAACAATTCCCCCTCATCCGGTTCAACAATGATACCATCACAATCATCATCACACAATTTAGGCTCATCTAGGGTTTGGTACAAGTCTCCCACCTCTTCAAACTCTTGATTGGTCATTACTTTTCTATTTGGGCAATTAGCTTGAAAGTGACCAATTCCATGACACTTGAAACATCTTTCTTGCGAATTTGAAGTCCTTGGAGGTTTGGGGTAATTGGGCCGAAATGGTACAGCCCATTTAGGTTCAAGAGCCTTGACCTTTTCCTTATCCCTGAAGCTTGAGGATTCCCTTTTAAACAAATTTGAACCCTCTTTGTTAGGAGGATCCCATCGTTGTATTGGTTTGGAAGTAGGGACATAAGGTTTGTAATTAGTTGCCTTGAATGAGGCCCTTTGTTTTTCCACCTTAATTGCCAATTTGAATAGGTCTTGTAAAGTGTCATAAGGCTGCAATTCAACTACATGGGCAATCTCCCT
>CANXYC010865429.1:0-11330 GCA_948193065.1 Aleurites moluccanus | reverse complement strand
AGTTCTACTTGTTGATGATATTATGATGGTATATGATATACTATGTATGCATATTTCTGGATGTATAGATATATGTATATTTTGAGATGTTGATGGAGATCCAGAGGGATCATTGTATTGAGAATGGTTGTGGATGATTATTAGAAGTGATGATTTTCTTGTTTTATTTAGCCATATTATAGAGGAGATGCTGTCGAATTTTCTTTAGCATTCTTAAGCTAATTAAGTTGTTTATCTAATTTGCATGCCATATAGTATAGTTAATTGGGTTCTTCGAGGCACTGGTAGCTTATGCAACACCCGTACCCTAGGACCATTGTGACTCCCGGGTTGGGTCGTGACAATATTGAAGTGCATTTTGAGTTGTAATTGATCAATGGAGGATATAAGGGGATGTATGTTATATTGGGAGTGCTTATTTATATGTTTTGCGGATAGCTTAAGTCAGAGTTACAAAGAAAACTCTGTCAGTTTTTCTGCATGAATGTTTGATAATATGATGATTTTAAAAAAAAAAATTATCACCTAAAATGTATCACAGGTTAAGTTATGTATGTAAAAGTAAAAGCATGGGCTGTTCGAGGTACTGGTGGCTTAGGCATTACCCGTACCCTAGGACTGTCATAGTCTAAAGTTAGGCTGTGACACTTCTATTTGAAAATGATTTTTATTTTAAAGTCGCCACCTTAAGTTATTTTTATTGGGACAATTTAAGGTAAAAACCCATTTTGACTCCAATTTTATCCCAAAAGAAAAAAGTGCACTAGTTTTTGAAACCAAAGAGGATTCGAGGACTAGGTTTTCAGTTGAACTTGGCTTTTAATTTTATCCTTGATTTAAAATCATTTTCATGAACAATTAAAGAATGACATATAAGATGTATAAGCAAGTAAATAAATGGATGAACAATTAAAATGTAAGCAATCAAGTAAAACAATAAAAGTAAATTATTACACGTCAAAATCCAAAATAAGGGATATCAACTCTAGCCCTTATGGGCTTTAGGTTGATCACACATTCCCCAAAGAATACAGTCAATAAATAAAATAAAGCAAATAATCAAAGAAAAAGAGATGGTTTTTGTCTTTTTTGGATTTGAAGCTTTTATACAACTTGCCTACATATCCCGTTGAATGGGAATCAAAATCCATGGAGTTCTTCCTTCTCGCAAAGGAGGGTTAATTTTATGCCTAATTTATCATGCTTTGAATCTTTATTTTGATGCTTTATCAAAGTAAAGAAGATGAGTTGAGAGTTTATACCTTTGCCTTAGCTCTTAGGGATGTTGGCAGACGGAGTGCTCTTCCAGATCTGAGTTCCACCTTAGATTGGATGAAGTGGAGGAAATGGGTCGAAATGTCTTTTTAGCTCTTAAGAAAGCAAACCAACAGAATAACTTTACTTAGAAAAATGATTTTGAGGCTCTACAAGCCTCAGATTATGTCCTTCTTTAGCTCAAGGAGAACTAAAGAAGATGAGCTCCACACGCCTTGAATAATAATTCTTTAAACTCAAGGAGAGCTAAAGAAAGAAGAAAAAATAAGTATTGGAGGGAGAAGAGATGAAATCTAAGAATGAATAATCAACTTTAGAGACTTCGGGGCCCAAAACTAGGTTGATGAGGCTCTATATTTATAGTAAAAGCTTAGAGGGTCACATCTCGTCATTTTTCAATGTGGGATTAGGAAAAAAATAGGTTTGGAATGGAGCTACTGCTGGCAAGAGGAGTTAGTTCTGCCAGAGGGTCTTGGCGGTGCCGCCGGGGGTCTTAGCAGCATGGGAGCTGAAGGAGGGCGACAACAGTGGCAAAGAGTAATGCTACCTCCCTTGGGCATGGCAGTTGTCGCCCTTAGTGGCAATACCATGCCTAAAAAGGGCAGCTCTAGTCTGACTTCGTTCCGGGGCCGTTCTGAGTCCATCCGAAAGCGGGTTTGGTCCCAGTAAGTGTTGTTCAGTTTGGCACAAGTCCTAAGGGTGTAAAAAATCAGTGTTCACACCCCTTTGTTTGATACCAGACAAAAAGTAAAGATGTATATAGGGTGAGAGAGGGTAATAATAATCAAACAAGTATTAGCTACAATAAACATAAAATAAATAGAAAAACTCCTAAAAAAGAAAAAACTACAAAGGAGGAACGTCCATCTTGGGATCAAAAGATCTCTCAACTACAGCGACTCCAATGGCTATAATGCTGGGGAAGACACTATCAGCAGGTGCCTTGCTTTTGTCTAAAGGATGAAAAGGGGAAACATCTATTGGAGTTGCAGAGTATCCTTTATTGGCAACTCGTCTGACCCATTCTCACTAGACTTGGCGTCAATAGTGTCTGAAGCAAATGGAGAAAAAGCCTCACGATGCTCCATTTCTACAAGAAAGTCTCGTTGTTGGCGGTGTAAGTGTTGAATGGTAGCTTTGATGGAAGTCTTTACTTCAATCTCAACAGAGGAGACCTTATCATCCAATTTTTGTATTCTCTCTATAATTTCATTTTTTTGTTGCTCCATTGCATCGAAGTGAGCCATTAAGAATTCCATGAGCGAAGGAGAAGCTGTTGTGTCTATAGAAGGAGTAGGGGGTGCAGGTTGAGGAGGAGTTGTAGTGTCAAAAGAAAGGGCAAAAACTTCTTCTTGTTGCTCAAAAGTGACTGCAACATCCTCACCAGCAACAAGAGTAGCTTTGAGAGCAAAAGATCCATCTGTTCTCTTTTCAACGATCCCTATGCACTGTAAAGTGATAACCCTAAGAAATTTGTTTTCTGGAAGGTTGTGAACCAGGGGTCTAAAGGCAGTGTTGTCTAGATCAAATTTAGGGTTTTCACAGATTGCATAGGCTATATGTGTCACCAAGTGACCACAGACAATGTCTCCCGATTTCTTCCTAGCAATGTTGCTAAATGATCCACCAACCATCTAGCAGAGGCAATAGGATGACCTCTCTCGATGCACTAAAGAAAAAATAACTCAGTCCTCAGGAATGCATTGTAACTGGTGCCTTTACTGTTGATCGTATAGGTGATAATCTTGTGAACCACTTTGAGAATAGGGTCTCTAATACTTGTAGATTTAGAGAGTCTGGGGTTAAAAAGTTGAGAAGACCCAGTGATTTCCTTCCAAAACTCATTCATATTTTCTTCAAACTCATTAGAAAAACCTATTGCCCAAATTTCAAAAAACCTAAAGAGCTGACTGGTTTGCCTAATGGAAAGAGTATAAGGTTTACCTAAGAGATTGAAGCTCATGTTTCCATAGGTGGATCCCCTTGATACGTCAATACTAAAAATGGAGAAAAAATTCCAAGGTAAGCAAGGGAAAACAATCACACCTAATATCAACCATTGTGAGCTAATATACAGATTAAAGCTTCGCCCTAGTAGGTTCACTCAACCCTACACTATTTAATTCCATCCAGTTAACATATCTAGAAGGAAGAATGGAGTGATTTGAAGTGAGATTTTCATACCGGGTAATTTCTTGAGGGTTCAAGGTTTGAACCAAAACTTCCAAATCTATAGGATTCCACTTTTTATGGTTGATTAGAGTCCATTTCTTCTTTGGAATAGGAGCAGGAGAAGGAATTAAGGTGGGAGGTGGAGGAATAGGTGGAGAAGCAGATTCTGAAGAGGAGCTACTAGAGGGAGGAGAGGGCATGGATGTCTGCCCTATATTGGGGCCCTTGGACGATTCTTGACCTTCCTAGCCTTAGTTTTCACACTTTTTAGTGCCATTATGGTGTGAAAAGATGATTGAAGCAAGAGAAAGAGAGAAATTTTGAGAGAAAATGATTTTAGGTTGAGAAAGAAAGTGACAAAATGGGCGGGAAAATTGATTTAAAAATTGACTGTAGCGAGCGTCGAGGCTGCAACTCTTTTAATGGCGGTTGCAACTATGAGCTGGCAAGCAATATTTCTAAAATAATCGAGAAAGTAGCAGCTGCGATAAAAACTATTAATGATTGCGATATAAGTTAGTTGTGGCTGCAAAGAAGATAGACAGAAGAAAAGGAAAACATATCAAAAGAGTAGCAGCTGCGACTCTGTAAAGACTTTCAAAATAAACAAATTGAGAGTCGCAGCTAAGACTCCAGTAGGTCGCGGCTGCGACAACCAACAAGTAGAAAATGAAAAATCGTTCAATAAAAAGTCAATTTTTTTTCAAAAAAAAAATTCCATCCAACATACCCAATTCTCTCTTAATAAAATTCATCCTTTATTCATTCAAGGGTTTTGTAAAAATATCTGCCAATTGATTTTTTGACACTACAAATTCTAGAGCGACATCATAGTTTTGCACATGATCTCTAAGAAAATGATGTCTAATGTTAATATGTTTACTCCTTGAATGTTGAATATGGTTTTTTGATAAATTTATGGCACTAGTATTATCACACTTAATGGGAATAGCTTTTAGAGGCACACCAAAGTCTTTTATTTGTTGTTTCATCCATAAAACTTGTGCACAACAACAAGTGGTTATCACATATTTGGCTTCTACAATGGACAGGGCCACTGAATTTTGCTTCTTGCTAAAACAAGAAACAAGACAATTTCTTAGGAGTTGGCAAATACCAGAGGTACTTTTCCTATCCAAGCAACTACCAGCAAAATCCGCATCGGAATAGTCAACAAGATTAAAATTCATGCCTCTAGGATACCATAAGCCAATGTATTGAGCGCCAATTAAATATTTAAAAATTCTTCTGACTGCACGCAAATGTGACTCTTTTGGACAAGATTGAAATCTAGCACACAAACATATGGAAAATATAATATCGGGTCTACTAGCAGTTAAATAAAGCAAACCACCAATCATACCTCTATATTTCTTCTCTTCAATAGGTTTGCCAAGATCATCCTTGTCAAGCTTGATAGTGGAGCTAATTGGAGTTTTACTTGCCTTTGCTCCTTCCATCCCAAAGCTTTTGAGAAGACCCTTTGTGTATTTAGATTGGTTGATGAAGATTTCTTCTTCTTCGTACTTGATTTGAAGTCCAAGGAAATACTTCAATTCCCCCATCATGCTCATTTCAAATTCTTCTTGCATGCACTTAGAAAATTCCTTGCATAAAGACTCATTAGTAGCTCCAAATATTATGTCATCCACATAAATTTACACAATTAATAAATTTTTCTTATCCTTTTTAATAAAAAGTGTTGTATCAACTCTACCTTTTGAAAAATTATTTTTAATTAAAAAATGAACTAAGTCTATCATACCAAGCTTTAGGAGCTTGTTTTAAACCATAAAGTGCTTTTTGAAGTTTGAAAATATGATTTGGAAAATCAAAACTTTCAAAACCAGGGGGTTATGTAACATAAACTTCTTCTTCCATATAACCATTTAAAAATATACTTTTGACATCCATTTGATACAACTTAAAATTCATATGACATGCAAATACTAGAAGCATTCTAATGGCCTCAAGTCTAGCTACGGGTGCAAAAGTTTCATCATAGTCTATACCTTCTTCTTGATTATACCTTTGAGCCACTAGCCTAACCTTATTCCTAGTGATTACACCATCCTCATCTATTTTGTTTCTGAAAATCCACTTAGTGCCAATGATAAGGTGGTCTAAGGGTCTAGGAACTAAGGTCTAAACCTTGCTTCTTTCAAATTGATTCAACTCTTTTTGAATGGCATCTACCCAACTCTCATCATCTAAGGCTTCTTTGAAGTTCTTAGGTTTTATCTTAGAGATGAATGCAAGGTTATTTAGCATCTCCTTAAATGAAGATCTAGTGGTGACTCCCTTAGATGGTTCTCCAATGATCAAATCTTTAGAATGATCCTTTTTAAATTTGTAATCTTTTTGAATTTCGTTTACAGATTGAGTGGTTCTCAAAACTTTCATTAATTTCTTTGGATGAGTCAACATGAGTATCAATGTCAAGAGATAAATCATTCAAATGAATATTTTCAAAGATATTAGTTACTTCATCCAAATCATATTTTTTGGTTTCAAAAGGATTTAATTCATCGAATGTCACATGTATAGACTCTTCAACTATTAGTGTCCTTTTATTAAAAACTTTATATGCTTTACTAGTAGTAGAATATCCAAGAAATACACCAATGTCGATTTTGGAATCAAATTTTTCAAAATTATAAGGGATTTTCTACCATTCTATAGCTCATAAGGGGTTTTATTTAAAATGGGTCTTATAAAAAGTCTATTTGAAATATAACATGCATAATTGATGGCTTTCACCAAAAAATACTTAGGCAAGGAATACTCATTTAGCATGGTTCTAGCCATATCAATCAATGTGCGATTTTTCCTTTTCACTACCCCATTTTGTTAGGAGTTCTAGGAGTAGAGAAGTTGTGTGAAATACCACATTCATCACAAAATATTTTGAAATCCTTATTTACAAATTCTCTACCATGGTCACTTTTAAGAGATGTGATACAAAAAAAATTTCATTTTGAACACGTTTTGAAAAGGATTTAAATTCTTTAAAGATCCATATGCAAAATTTAAAGAGGCCTAGATGAAGAAACTTGGTTATTGGCCTTAAAAGAACTTTTAATTTGTTTTCTCATTTGGCATGCATCACAAAGTTTATCCTTTTAGAATTTGATCTTTGGGAGTCCTATAACTAGGTCATGATACTTAAGGTCATCTATATGCTCCATGCCAATATGTCATAGCCAAGAATCATTATGAAGAGAAATCATGCAATTTTCATCCTTATACATTCCATTTATATCAATTACATACACATTGCCAATTCTATGATCAACAAACAAGATTTTCTTATCCTTCAAGCGTTTAACACAATATTTCTTGGAGGTAAAGATGATCTTGTTTCCCATGTCACATAATTGACTAACACTAACTAGATTATGCTTAAGTCCATCAACAAAAAAGTACATGATCAAGAGAAGGTTTATTTGACTTACCGACTTGGCCAAAGCCAATGATTTTACCTTTGTCGTTATCTCTAAAAGTTATCTTGTCTCCCGATTTATCTTCAATGTTGGAGAGCAAGCTAGCTTTCCCGGTTATGTGTCTTGAGCAGCCACTATCCAAGTACCAATAGTCTTCAATCTTGGTAGATTTCAAGCACACCTATATTTAAGAGTATAACCATTCTTAGGTACCCAAATTCTTTTGGGTCCTTTGGGGTTAACATCATCTATGTATCCTAAATGCACTTTTCTAATATGACATTTGAAATTTGTATGACCAATTTTTCCATAATAATGGCATTTTATTTTAATCAAATGATTCGATCTTGAATGATATTGAGTCTTATATGCATGATTAGGTATTTTCCTAAAATGAACATGTTTAGGCTTATGCATGGCATTTTTATCCACTTTAAGTGGTGGAATATATGGTTTATGTGTTGGATTAGATGCTTTAATAAATATGATTTTAGAGGTAGAAAACATTTCACTTCCACTGTAACCAAGTCCATACTTAATGGTTGGACATCTTTGAGACTCAAGAATGTGATCTAGTTTTTCTTTTCCTTTTGAAAATTTTGTCAAGCTATCATCAAATGAAAACAATTTATTTTTCAAAATTTTGTTTTCCTTTGAAATAGAATCAACCTCTTGAGTTTTTAGAGTGATAGTTTTCTTCAAATCATATTTGCAAGCATTTAATTTAACTATTTCCTCTTTATAATTTTCACAAGAATTAATTAATTTGTTTGACAATTCTTTCAAACTATCATATTTGTTTTACAACTTATGATACTTTGAAAGTAAAATTTTCATTATTTTCATAGCATCATCATCATCATAAAGAGTAAAGTTTGAATTACTTACTTCGTTAGAAGAAGTATCCTCATCAATTTCCATGAAGCATAGATTGGTAACCTCTTCCTTGGTTTCTCATTATCATCTGAATCGCTAGAGTCATCCCAAGTTGTTGCCAAGGCTTTCTTCTTAAAATTCTTTTTATTCTTCAACTTGGGACATTCGGATTTGATGTGTCCAACTCTATCACATTCGTAACATTTGATTTGATTGCTTCTTGGATTCTCTTGTCGATCATGTTTCTCTTAAGGCTTCTTGTTCTTCTTCCTTTTAAGAATAAGATTTCTTATTCTTTTTGTGAGAAGAGCCATTTCTTTATCATCATCATCCTTTATGTCACTTCCATTTGATGTAGATTCTTTTGAAGTAATAAGAACAAGTCCTTTGTTTCTCTCTTTAACTTTTTCATCAATTTTCTCTTGAGATAAAGTGATCCCATGAGTTAGAAGCTTACCCAATAGAGTATCGGTTGGAAGAGTGTGCAAGTCGTTTGCTTCTTCGATTAAAGCTACTCTTGCCTCCCAATCCTTCTTAGGAAGAACTCTTAATATCTTGCAAATTATGTCCTCTATAGAGTAAGACTTTCCTAACTTTCTCATTCCATTAATGATAACCATAGGACGGTTATACATTTCTAAAATTTTTTCATTATATAGCATTTTAAAAAGTTCATACTCATGAGTAAAAAGTTGAATCTTTTTACCTTTGACCTGACTTGTCCCTTCATAAGTGGTTTGTAGAGTATCCCAAAGTTGTTTTTCCGAGGTGCAATGAGATATCTTGTCATACTCCTCTCTACTAAGAGCACAGTAAAGAGTACTCATTGCTTTTTTCGGTGGTGGTCTATTCACTCTTTGGCTTTTTGACTTGGATACCATCTATGGTTGTAGTGGGAACTCTATGCCCTTCTTCTACTACATCCCATAGGTCAATTCCATCACTATCCATGAAAATTTCCAACCTATTTTTTCAATAGGGATAGTCGGTGCCATCGAAGAATGGTGGTCTCATTGTTGACCCTACTTCAAGAATGTTTGATGCTTGCATTGCCATTGATCTTTGCTCCAAGATGACAAAATCTTTAGAATGTGTGGAGACAAGCTCTAATACCATTTGTTAGTCCTTTGGCAACCAAGAGATGGGGGTGAATTAGTTGTCTTTTAAAAATAATGACTAATTAAAATTATGATGAAGGAAGAGAAGAAGAAAAATGTGTTTTTCTCAAACTAAACTAACACACAATCCAAAAGATTTACAAGAGATGAGAAGAAACAATTCCCTTTTAAACCAAACTCTCTTATAATCAATAATCTTCAACAACTTTGAAGATTTACAATAAATGCAAATATATTTACTGATTTTGCATAATAAATATGAATGATTTTACAATACATGACCTTTGAACTTGTTTAAGGTTGTTCATCATTGCATTTAATACAAATCAAGTCATAGTTATAGGCTTGGGGGGAAAAAGAATTGTTTATACTTCTTTTCCCACAATAAATGCACCTGAAATTTCACTCCAACGGCTAGTTTATGGGTGAGTTGCGCTTACGACTCTCATCTGGCTCGATAAAGAGTAAATTTGAATTTCATCAGGTCCCGCCTGCGACTTGCATTTGAAGCGCCCGCGACCAACGTGTTACTGAGCATGTGAAGCTTCTATTACTTTTGAACTTGGTTGAATTAAATTTCACACCCGCGACTGGTCTTGCCATTCCAGTGATTATATTTAGTCACACTCGTGACTAAATGATTCGTGCCCGCGACTAGAGAGACAATGTTCATCTGAAGCTTCTGGATGTTTTGAGATATTCTAAATTTAATTTTGCGCCTGCGAATAAACTCGTCACTCCCGCGACTTCACCTAGTCACACCCGTGACTTTTTTGTGTTGTGCCCACTACTGAAGAGACATTGTTCATCTTAAGGCTACTAGATGTTTTTAGAAATTCTCAAATTAATTTAGTGCTTGCGACTGGATTGTGTCACTCCCGTGACCTGAAGCTTTTCAAGGCTGCGACTGACTTTTTCGTACTTGTGATCGATCTTGTTCCTAGAGTTGCACCTGCGACTACAACTGGTCGCTCCCGTGACACATCAGCATCCTGCAATACTTTAGAGAAATACATGGAAAATCTTGCACATAATCAAACAAACTGTAATACCCTATAAATTCCTAACTCAAATGCATGAATTAATTCTCAATTTATGGTTCATTAATCTTGAAATGATGGGAAATAATTTTAGAGATACAGTTAGAAAGTGAACTTATTAGTTTTCCGAAAATCGGTGGCGTCGAAAACACTATCGAGAAATTAGCAGTTTGGTCAACAGAATAATTTCTGAAGTTGATCTAAGGGTAAAAGATCACCATAATTTATGTGTAATTTTGGTAAAAATAAAGAAGTAAAAATCATTTAGGAACACTGAAAGTAATTAATGGCAAAATGGTAAATATAAGGAACTTTAAGGTGAATAGTGGAAATTGATCGGTCGGGGTTACAGAATGACTCCAGAACTATTTTTATAAATAAGTATAAATTAAAATAAGCTTATTGACTCCCACTTTGATATCTAAATCTTAACAGAATTGATAGAATAAATTATAGAAGATTTTGGACCAAAGTGTAATGGACGAAAGTTTGGGAGGTTAGTTGTAATTTGCCAAATTGGATTCTATTTATTTCTTCACTTAGCCATTTGCTTCATCTTTTTCTTTCTTTGTTGACTGGCTGAACCCTTTTCCCCCACCATCGTTCATTTCTTCTTCCTTTCTTCATCAATTTCTTAGCAAATTAATGGAAAAATTGAGTACCCATCTAGCTCTACCTATTGCCATCATCAATTTGTAGGAAAAAGCTAAGGAAACCAAGGTTTGGAAGGCTTCTTCATTTCGACAATCACACATCATTGAGGTAAGGATGTGATTTTCTTAGTTTAATGGTTCATTTAGATGATTTAGGAGTTCAATTAGATGGGTTTGGTATTAATTTGCATCAATTGATGCTATTTGTTGGAAATCCCTAATTGGTTTGGTTAAATTGAAGTTGTAAGAAATGGGTTGACGATTTAGTATTAGTTTATGTTAATTGATGTTAGAATTAGTCAATTGGATGTGATTAGGCAACTAATTGATGGATTAATTGATGTAGAATTGAAGTTTGGATCAAAGTGACCTAATTGGTGCATTTGGGAAATTTCAGTGGAGAGGTTATTTCTAAAGCCATGTGAAGCATTAGGTGAGTTCTACATGCATCATTTAACATGTCTATTGCCTTAGAATTAAAATTTGAAACCTATTGTGAAAGCTCTATTTTGGCCGAATGGCCTTTACTATTTATTGCCTATGTATTTTGCTTGGTTTTGCTTGAATTCCCATACCAATTTGACCTCATTTAATGCTGTTTAATTGTGTTTATTTGATGCCTATATCCTTGTTGACAAGGTAGCTTTGTGTTGCTTGAATTGGGCAAGTCAAGTTTGCACCTAAACCTAACCTATTGGCTTGCCATTGTATGTCCACCATGTGTTTGATGAAATGCCTAGTTCATTTGCCTTT
>CANXYC010865379.1:0-16021 GCA_948193065.1 Aleurites moluccanus | reverse complement strand
TCTACAGATCATTAATGGATAAATATGACTGCCATGAATATCATTGCATACTCATATATATATTATGACTCACTGAGTATAAAATTATACTCACCATTTGTATGGTTCAATGTTTTCAGGACCTCAGTAAAGAAGTCATCCATTGGCTATTCCATCTCCAGCCTTAGATCAGATGTATGTATCGAGGTACTTCTAGTGTATAGAGTTCCTTGGTATATAATGTATAGAGGTTTGAATTGACCTAAGTGTGATGTTAAATGATCAAATGATAAAATGTTATGACATGGATATATGTATACATTGCACATATATATGATATATGAGTTTGAGATAAAATGAATATGTGATTTATGATATGGATAAATATATTGAAGTGCATTTGATAAATGGAGGATATAAGGGGATGTATGATATATTGGGAGTGTATTTTTATATGTTTTGCGGATAGCTTAAGTCAGAGTTTCAAATGAGACTCTGTCAGTTTTTCTGCATGCATGTTTGGTAATATGATGTTTTAAAAAAACATTTATGACCTAAAATGTATCACAGGTGAAGTAATGAATGTAATTGTTTAAGCATGGGTTCTTCGTGGTACTGGTGGCTTAGCCATTACCCGTACCCTAGGATCGTCATAGTCTAAAGTTAGGCTGTGACAAATTATCATCAATCATTCAACATAGAAACAAAACAGAAATCACAATCTCCTAAAACCCTAAACATTGTTCGACCTCAAGCTCCTTTCACCATCTAATCTTCAAACTCGTCTATCCATCATTCAAGGCAACCTTTAAAATGTACAAATCACTAATAAAAATACAGAATTTGAACCTCTTACCTTGGATACTTGAAATGACTGAAACACTCTACCCAAATTCGGAATTCTTGCAACAAGGAAGGAAATGGAAAGCTGTCTTCTTTATACCACTCAACTTAGAACAAACAAGCTTCAAATCCCTTTTGATTCTTCCTTAACCAAAACAAAGAAATGGAGGAAGAAGAATGCTATTTTTGGAAGCAAGTTGCTACGGTTTTTGGAGGAAGAAGAACTATGCAGAATTGTGTTTGAATGAATTAATGGTTGGTGAAATAATGGTGTGATCCTATGCTCTATTCTCACTTTAACTTAATTGCACCCCAGCATGCATCCATTGGATGTTGGATGCTTCAATACTTCAATCCATAGGGTCCCAATCATTCAAATTTCCATTAAATCCCTCTCCATCAATTCCTTTTGCATCAAAGTCCTACAACTTCCCAAATAGCTCCCTCACATTCACTTTTTATACAATCAAGTCCTATAATTTATTTTCCTAACCTAATTAAATTATTCTATTTTATCTACCCTCAATTCATTTCCGAAATAATTAATTCACAATAATTTACACATGGAACAAACACTTTAAACCATATAATATAATATTTATCAATCACAGATAATTACATCAAGTAAATCTTATAACATGTAAGGCAATCAATAACACATGAACACATGAATAAATTTATAGATCACATAAGGACACCAATTCATGCAAATACCCCTAACTCCCCCTAGATTTAAGGCACTAGGGTTTAGGTTTCCAACTAAGGTTCAAGGTTCTAGGGTTAGGGTTTCACTAAGGATATTACAAGGTCCATGCCTTACCCTTAAGTAATAGCCCAACCAATCTCCTCACTACCTTCTCCACCTCTTCTAAGAAATTTACAGGATTAGTACCTCTATCTCCCCTAAACTCAGAGCTTCAAAAAGTTAAACATCGATACTCCTCCCTCCTCAATCTCTCTCCGACCTCCCTATACAGCAGGCTCCCTCTGAACCCCCACTGGCTGCACAGGAGCCGGTACTACTGGAACTGCCTCAGGTACTACAGGTGGAGGCACTATTGCTGGAGCTAATGGTGGAGGTACATGTTGTCTCTCCCGTCTCAAATCAGTCAATTCCCTGCGTAACTCCATCATCCCCTTCATCATCTCCACTCTTCAGGGGTCATCGCCCCTCTTTGTATCCTCTGTAGTCCATCGAGATCTAGATGGACCCTCTGATACTGTAATCTCCCTAACTAGTGACTCATTGGAGGCAACCTCTGCCTCTCTAGTATCTCTGTCGCTATCGTCAGACATCTCTATAATCTGTTGGGAAAAATGAAAATAGTCTCAGAAAATGACAGAAATGCAAAATAATAACATATAAAATAAGATAACAGCAAAAGACGACAAAGGAAATCCTATGCTCCATGGTATACTTAATTCTATCCCATTCTGTGCTTTGTCATTATTCCTTTATAATTTGGGCACTATTCATTTGTAACCTAGATTCCACTATCTGCAACCTAGAGCTTTGATACCACCTCTATCATGATCCATTTTCGAATCGTGGCGGTCCTAGGGCACGGGAGATGCCAATGGCGATCAGCATCCATAGAATCCAATATCACATGCACAATCTATAAACCACAATATATTATCAATTTTAGTTAATTACTATCCATTGTAATATTCTGCAGTTCATTGTGTAAATTTCTATAATTGGCTATAACAGTTATAATAACATACCATATGCTCATCATATATCTCATCATATCATCATAAACATACATACATATTCATCTCCTAGCTAACCCATACATACCCCCATGGAGCACCTAGATAATGAACATCAAAAGAATAATACAAAATCAGAAAATATACATCAAGATGTCAGCAGAAATCCCCGAAAGATAGATGAGAGGATTCTGCACTCTACTCCTCTCCTGAAATGGGTAAACAAATAAAGGGTGAGTATATAAGATACTCATTGAATCTATATGCATCATAAATCAAATGGGATGAAACAATGATATATATACATGATAAAGGACCACTGGGACAATATCAATCATGTTGGTTTACAGAATCAAAATCAGAAATCAATAGGAATATCAATGGTCATATCAAGTCATAAAATCATATGGTAAGACAGATATAGGGCCCTGAAACACATATAATATATATAATCACACAGTCGATCACATATCAAGTAGGCATAAGACTGATCAGGTCCTATGGCCGGGACCAATAACCCTTCCCAGCTAGGGCATCAATATCAATGTGCACATTGTCGACAGTATGTACCCACTACCCTATCGGTACGACAGCTCTATCAAACCACATTTAGGTTAATATAAATGAATAACATGTCAATAGATACCATTATGCAATAATGGTATCATCACTGTCAATAAACTTAATATCTTTCAAATCAAATAGCAATTGAACAAATGGCAGTGCAATATACGATGTACAATCAAGGATAAGGGTTATGATAAACAACAAAGGTATGGAACAAAAGTTAGTTTGGCAAGGAAAATCGGCGGGCCAATTGGAATGCCAATGTCGCTGGTGAAAATGACATTCAAATGGTAGGCCTATGGAATACAAAGCAATAGGCCAAAGGCAAATGAACTAGGCATTTCATCAAAGACATGGTGGGTATACAATGGCAAGCAAATAGGTTAGGTTAGGGTGCAAAATTGACTTGCCTAATTCAATCAACAACAAGTTACATTATCAACAATGGTATAGGCATAAAAGAAACAACAATAAACAACATCAAAATGGCTCAAATTGGCTAAGGAAATAAGGCAAAATTCAAGCAAAAACATAGGGCATGAATAGTGTTTATGGTTCGGCCATTGAGGGACTTTCACACAAGGTTTCAAATTTCAATTTTAACTTAATAAAAATGTTAAAAGATGCACAATAGACTCACCTAATGCTTCAAATAACTTTGAAAACCTAATTTCCAACCAAAATCACCAATTGAGCTATATAGCACACCTTTGTCAATAATTGTGTTCTGCATCAAATAAACCATCAATTAATCACCTATTCACATCCAATTAACATATTCTAACATCAATTAACAAAATCAAACACTAAATCATCAAACTTTTCCTTACAACTTCAAATTAGCTAGGCAAATTAGGCATTCCTATCAATTAGCATCAATTGATGAAATCTAACTACAAACCCATCAAATTCAACCTAAATAACATCTAATTGAACCATTAAAACCAACAAAACACATCTTTACCTCAAGCTGAGATTCTAGCCGAATGGATGAAGCTCAAATTCCTTGAATTTCTTTAGCTTCCAAAGCAAATAAATGGAGGAAACTGGTAAAGCTAGGTTAAAACTCAATTATTCTATGATTTTTCCTTACAAACTTTGATTGGAAGTGAAGAAATTTGAAGAAGAAAATGGACAATGGGTTTCGGCCATAAGAGAAGAAAAGTAAGAAGATAGCCAAAATTTTCTAAGTATAAGCTTTTATACAAAAATCAATTGGAAAATTATAACTTAATCCTTCAACTTTCATAAGTTACACTTTGGTCCAAAATCTTCTGTAATTTATTCTGTCAATTCCGTTTGGAATTGGCTTTCAAAGTGGGGAGTAAATAAGTTTATTTTAATTTATACTTATTTATAAAAATAGTTCTGGAGTCATTCTGTAACTCCGACGGACCCATTTTCACTATTCACATTAAACTTCCATTTATTTACGATTTTGCCATTTGTTACTTTTTCAGTGTTCCTAAATGATTTTCACTTTTTTCTTTTTACCAAAATTACACATGCATTATAGTGATATTTTACCCCCAGGTCAACTTCAAAAATTCTTCTGTTGACCAGACTGCTAATTTCTCGGTAATGTTCCCGACACCGCCGCTTACCGAAAAAGTAATAAGTTGGCTTTCTAACTGTGTCTCTAAAATTATTTCCCATCATTTCAAGAATAATGAATCACAAACTGAGAATTAATTCATGCATGTGGGTTAGGAATTTATAGGGTATTACGGGGGGTAACCTTGGAAAATCATCAAGGAATACATCTGGAAATTCTCAGACTACTGAGATCTAATCAATCCCTATCGGAGCCTTTTGAATATCAATAACATAAGCCAGGTAAGCATGATATCTCTTCCGTAACAATGTCCCAGCTCAAATGGCTGAGATCAATCTAATACCAGTTCTACTTTTGTCACCCTGCTACACAAACTCTTCCTGCCCCTCTGGCTGAAACTGAATCTGTTTCTCATAGCAATCTATTATGGCCTAATGAATTGTAAGCTAGTCCATACATAGAATCACATCTAACTCTAATAGTGGCAACTCTATCAGATTAGCATGCCGTGTTCTTCTTTCAATCTCTATAATACAATTCAGATAGAAGTATTTAATATACTCTCTCCTATAAGAGTAGAAATCTCTAATGGAACCCTCAGTAACTATTTCTCCTTATGCAACTTCGGTGCAAACACTGGAGACACAAAACAATACGTAGCACGAGAATTAAACAGAACTTGAGCTAACTCATTCTAAACTGGAAGTATACCTGTGACTGTGTTATCTGTCTTCTATGCCTCCTATGGGGTGATATTGAAAACACGACCCTAACCTCTACCAACTGGTGCCTGACTGCCACTAGGACCTTGTCCTCTACCTCTACCTCTACCCGCTGTCTCTCGGTTCCCACTCTGATCATCTGAACTGTGGGTTGTGATATTGCTGTAGTTGCTTGCTGATATTTCCACCCAGGACATTCTTTGGAAAAATGGCCAAGCTAGCCACACCTAAGATAGGCTCCTGTTTGACTCCAACATACTCCTTTGTGCCATTTACCACAATGCTCACAAGTAGGCATAGTGAATGCCTGAGATGTAAGTCTATAAGAGCCCATGGAATAACCCGATGTTGTATGTCCAGTGGAGCCTCTACCCTGGCCCCTCCTCCTCTGACTATTTATCTACTGCCTCTGATCTCCTCTGTTACCAGTATCTGTCTGTCTGGATGGTACATTAATTTTTTCCTTTTTAGACTGTCCACTTGAACCACCCTTCTTTCTCTATTCCCGTTTAGCCCTCTCATCTTTGTACTTATCCTCCATCTGTATATCCTTATCAATAATGATGGTCAGTGAAGTAAATTATGTCGACAATAGTGCATTATGAAGTGAGGCAAGTAGACCCCTCATGAACCTAAAAATCAAATTAGCCTCCGTCGATGCTATTCTGGCAGTATGCCGGCTCAATTGGATAAACTCGTCGGTATATTCCTCAACTGATCTGTTTCCATGCTCCAATTGCTCAAACTATATTAGATTATGAGATCTAACTCCCTTAGTGAAGAACTCCTTTAATAGGATTTCTCTAAACTCAGCCCAAGTAGGTGGTCTGTCTGAGTATAATTGGTCCTCAATGTGTCGAGCAAACCAGGTCTATGCCTTCCCTTTTAATAACAAACCTACTAGTTCAACAGCTCTGGCATCAGAGCATGGTAATCTCCTCATCAGTTTTTCAATCTGATCCAGGAAATATATGACTTTGTCTCCTCTTTCACCTTTAAAATCAGGCAAGTTAAGCTTCAAGAAGTTGAACATGCTAGCTCTGCCTTCATCCATAGTATGGCAACCTGCCTGTATTGCTGGTTCTCTATAAGCCACTACTGGTGCTACTAGAGCAGGAGCAACTGCTGGTACTGTTGGTATCGCAGGTGGTGGCTTAACCTGTGGTGCTGGTGAAGGCACTACCTGTCATTCCCACCTCAATTCCTAGATTTCCTTATGCATTTCAAACAAACTTTGCATCATTTCTGCCCTCCAAGGATCATCTATAAATTTGGTACCCTCTGTTCTCTGGCGGGATTTAGGAGGTTCCTCTGTTCCCTCCCTTATTAGGGACTCATTTGATGCCACCTCAATCTCTCTCATCAATTCCCCATGTTTGCTAAGTTCTGACTCTAGGGTTATGTCTCAACAGTGATCTGACATCTCGATATCTATAAGACACAAAAAAAAAAGGTTCAATATCGCAGAATATACAAAAAATTGACGTATACATAATAAATGTGATAGGACATCCTATTGCTCCATGGTTTATCCTATGTCTATAGACATTGTATCTAATTACTATTCATATAATCCTATGCTCAAATACCACCTCTATCATGACTCAAAAAACGGGCGTGATGGTCCTAGGATGTGGGTACAGTTAGTGATAACCAACACCCGTAGAATCCCTGTAATATTAGAATACTATCCTAAAATAATCATATTCAATATTCAATTATATCCATGATTCAATCTCACATAATAATAACTCATATGTCTATCCCATTTCAGGCCTAATTTTAATAGCATATAATATGTTTATTTACAGACCAAAAATATTTATACTGCATTATCATAACTTAATCATAATTACAGACCATTTATACTACAAACCATAGAGCTAAACTAGATTAAAATCAAAAGTACAAAAATATTAAGTAATTACATATCGAAAATATATTGCATGTCCCTCTAGGAAAAGATTGGAACCTCTTTACTGCTCTGAACTTGAAAATTTTAAACCACAAATTAGATGAGTATAAAAGTACTCAGTGAACTCACTATATACCAAATTACGTGCAAAAAAGGTTACAGGTAACAAAAGATCAGGATTAATAATCAAAGGTTGAGTTTACACACATCAATGATTAAAGAAAAACAATTCAGGTAATATCAAGTAAACAGTTTCAATATTGTAGCAATAAACAGGGTTGGGTCTCAATAAGAGCCAATTATGGGTATGTGTGTAAATGACAAATAAAAGGGGTCTGTTGCTATAGTCGAATAACCATTGTATACATAAGGTGGGCCAGACCTTATGGCTGAGAAAAGTCCCTTCCCAGCTAGGGTCATGGACAATTAGCCTTGTCCAGTAGGTCACTGTGCACAGAGAAGATGGTTTTCCTCTACTATCCCATCAATATAGTAGTTCTGTCAAATTCACACACATAAGGTAAGAAACATAATATAGATCATCAATGAATCCATTTCCATGATCGGGTATCAATAAATATACAGTATGTATCAATATCAGCCTGTAATCAATAGTTATAACAAATTAACTACTTATCAATATGATATCAATAATAGGTTAACAATGGAATCATTAACCAATAATGAAATAAGATACAAAGAAGTTTAACAATTACCATTGTTACTAGTGCCATTGGCTAGCCAATGTCACTGATGACAATGGCATTAGGCAAAGGCAATTAACATAAGATATAAAAGTTTCATTCAAGACTTTCATCGAACATATGGTGTGCAAAGGTTTGAACATCATTTGGTGAGCAATGGGTGCATTATTTCCAAAGACCAAAGTACGAATAGCAAATCCACAATGCCAACATTCAAGTAGGTTTAGCAATTTCAACATTAGTACCATCAACTATATCAAAATGGCTTGGAAAAGGAAAGGAAAAACAAAGAAAAATGATAGGCAAAATTTCAAATGGCCATTCGGCCAACCATCAATTCACAAGCAATATTCCAAAATTCATTTCAATGGTTTAAACATGTAAATTGGTATATAGGAAGCTCACCTAATGCTTCAAATTTGCAAAAATTCCGCCGAAAACTCCAATATACTATAATAGACAAAAGTCAGAATTTTGCTCCAAAATATTCTCTACACAAAATAATCACATAATTAGCATATAATGGATGCAATTAACTATATTCTAACTAAAATTAATACTAACACTAATTCAAAATATGAAAATTGACATAAATTAAGTAGGGTTTCCAAATGGGAAATTTTCACTAACTAGCTTATGTGGTGAAATCCACTTCACTAAGCATCTTAACTAATATTTAATTCAACTAATTAAACCATAAATTAAAGAAAACAACAACTTACTAATTTGATGAATAGTTACTGAAATTACCTTCCAAAGAACACACAAATTTCTTTGGTTTTTGGTTGGATTTTGATGAAAATAAGCTAATTAGGTTGGACTTATAAATTTTCTATGGTTTTTCTTTGAAAAAAGAAGCAAAAATGGATGAGCTAGCTACTAGAAGAATTCGGCCACCATAGAGAAGAGAGGAAGATGAAGAGGTTTTGTGTGTAGAAAATTCTATTTAAGCCTTTATATAGTGTATAATTTGGTGTATTTACAAACAAGTCCTTCGTATTCTTCGTATTTATGTTTTTACCCGATAACTTCCATAATTTATTTTGGTTATTCTGTTAGGATTCAAGTTTGGATGTGGGAAGTGAAAAGGCTCATTTTAAGCTGCTCTATTTATTAAAAATGTTTCTATGTCAATTCTAGATCCTAAACAGTGGATTTTCAAAATTGCCCTTAAAGTTGCCATAAATTACAAATTCACCACTCTTTAAAATTATAGTGTTCCTAAAGGTTTTTCAGTTCTTTCTTTTCACCATAATTTCACATAAAATTAACTAACTTAATCCTCCCCAGGTCTAGATTAGAAATTCTTAAATTAACCGTATTGCTATTTCCCCGGGCGGTGTAATTAACACCGATATTTTCCGGGACAATGTCACAAAAGTGACTTGATTGGGGCTCAAACATTCTCGGGTGTTACAAAATCACAATGTGCATTTCACCCAAAGCAAGCACAAGGTTAATTTGGATCCAATAATTTCAAATGATGTTATATATATGCATAATAATATACATATAACTCACCAAAATCGACAGATTACTCGTTTATGGACTAAAACTCTGATTTGCCTATGATAGGCAAAAGTGGAAATCCTAGTCTTCCTTACTATCTACATTCAATTTTCCACTCATTTTAGCATCAATATGATGTAAATAAACATATTATAGGACTAAAATGAATTATGGAACTCAATTGGACAAAATGGATTTAAACATAAACTACAAACTAAGGTTTCTCCATCTAACTTGCTATATATAAGTTATTTGTCATATATTTCATATATTTCATTATCTATACTATCAAAACATAAAAACAAGAAATGAAATTAAAAATTTACCTTTTCTTAGTAAAATCGGTGGAGGATGAAGTATTTTGGTGTTAATTTAAGTTTCCTTTACTTTTTCCTTTGAAAATTTGAAAGAAAATGGAAGGGAGAAGGGACATATGTCTCAGCCTTAATAAGGGTGAGGGGAAGAAGAAGAAGAAATGGAGAAAAAGACAAAAAAAAAATGAAATATTTATATTAGTTAGGTTTTGAGTTATTCGATTTTTCTCCCCGTACTTCTCGTATTCGTATTTTGGATCGGTAAATTATTTTTATTTATCTTTTTGTCCCATTTCAATTATAAAATAATATTTCTTATATTTCTCCAGCTTATGATTCTAATGATGATATTAAATATTCACACTTCTAAACCTGTTCGTTAGTCGAAACATAGAAATGCCTGTTTACATATCGGGTCGATTTTTAGCGATTTGTCTAATCGTGCAAATATGATATTTTTATGCTTAAATGAAGTATGTTCATACTTAAATGAAGTATATTTAAGCGTAAATGTGAAATTTTAGGGTGTTACACTCTACTCCCTTCAATAAAATTCATCATTGAATTTTCAAATATACGTACCTCATCAGTGAAATAGGTAAGGATATTTAGTCCTCATATCCTGCTCACTCTCCCAGGTATATTCGTCTATTGACTTATTCTTCTATAACACTTTGACCATTAGAATCTCTTTATTGTGTAATTACCTGACTTGATGATCTATGACCTTCATTGGTGTTTCCTCATGAGTCAAGTTTTAATCTACCTCAATAGCTTATGGTTCAAGGATTTGTGATATATCTAATACATATTTGTGTAGCATAGAGACATGGAACACTAGATGAACATGTATTAAGTTAGGTAGGATTGCTAACCAATAGGATACATTGTTGACCTTCTCCAGCATCTTGAATTGCCCAACATATCTAGGTGATAACTTTCCTTTCTTGCCAAATCTCATTACACCTTTCATAAGTGAAATCTTTAGGAACACATGATCACCTATAGCAAAATGCATATCCTTCCTCTTCGGGTGAGCATAGCTCTTCTGTCGACTAGAAGCAATCTTCATTCTTTCTTTAATGATAGGGACTGTTTCCATTGTTTCTCTCATTAGTTCAGGGTCTTCTAACTACTTTTCCCTTGGTTCCACCTAACGAACAGGAGATCTACATTTCCTATCATACAATGCCTCATATGGCGCTATGTCAATAGTTAAATGATAGTTATTATTGTAGGAAAATTCAATCAGAGGTAGGTATTAATCCCAATTCCTTTTAAAATCCAGCACATATAAGCATAACATATCTTATGAGGTCTGAATAGTAAGTTTTGACTGCCCGTTTGTCTGTGGATGAAAAGTCGTGCTGAAATTTAATTGAGTACCTAGTGCCTCTTGGAATTTCTGCCAGAATCGTGAAGTAAATTGAGTCCCTCTATATGAGATAATGGTCAATGGTACCGTATGAAGCCATACTATCTTGTTATCATACAATTGGACAATTGGGCATACTGGGTGGTTGTATAATTTTTTTTCACTTTTAGGAAGTGAGCTGTCTTAGGTAACCGATCAACTATTACCCAGATAGAGTCATAATCCGTGAAGTTCGATGTAAACCAATCACAAAGTCCATGGTTACCTATTCCCATTTCTACTCTGGCAACTGTATCTCCTGTAATAGCCCTGATGGCTTTTGGTGTTTAAATTTAACATGCTAATAGGCTAAACATGTGTAAAAAAATTGAGCCATATCCCTTTTCATGTTAGGCCACCAATAATGCTCCTTTAAATCATGATACATCTTCGTTACCCCAGAATGAACACTATAGAGTGCACAGTGCATTTTTTTCATAATATACAATTTAAGCCCGTCTACATCTGGCACACACAATCATTTCCATATTTTAATATCCCACCATCAACGGTGAATTCAGGAGCTTTCCTAGATTGAACATATTTTTTCAACTTCAGTAGCTAAGAATCTCTGTCTGGTGTTGCTTTAATTTCATCAATCAAGGTTGGCTTCACATGAAATTAGGCTATGAGAGCCTAGTTTCGATCGTGGGTCACTAATTCAAGTTGTGCTCCCATATCAAACAACTCTTTCATTTCCCTGATTAATAGGCTCAATCGATTATTGAAATATACAGAGAATAATAGAGAGTAATATTCAAGAATTTTTGAGCCTCAATCAGGCCACTTTGAGATATTGTCCCAGAAAATGCTGGTGTTAATTACACTACCGGGGAAATAGCAGTCCAGCTAATTTAAGAATTTCTAACCCAGATTTGGGGGGATTAAGTTAGTTAATTTTATGTGAAATTATGGTGAAAAGAAAGAGTTGAAAATGTTTTGGAATACTAAAAATAATAGTAATGGCAAAATTATAAATAAATGCAACTTTGAGGGCAATTTTGGAAATCCACTGTCTAGAATTCAGAAATGACCCATAATTATTTTTAAATAATAGAACAACTTAAAATAATGTATTTCACTCCCCACACTTGAGGTTGAATCTAAACAGAATAGACATAATAAATTATAGAAAATTTTGGGGTCAAAAATGCAAATAAGAAAAATTTTGGGCTAAAGCGCAATTAAGTAAAGTTATGGGACCCACTATTTGCATCAAAACTCTTGAAAATGAGCTAGGTGGCCGACCATGGGTGATAGAAATGAACTATTGATAGGAAATAATTATTTAATTTATCAAATTAATGAAAAAAATGACAAATCATCCAAAATCTAGAAAATTCTATTATATTTATCATCATTTTATTTTTAGTTGGCTTTGTGTATATAAAAAGAAGATGGAAATAGAAAATGGGGGAGGAAAAGTGGCCAAACTATATGAAGAAAAAAGCAACCAAAGAAATATTTTTCTTAATTCTTCCAAATAAATCAACTAAAATTAGATAGGAAGAGATGAGAGAAAGAAGAGTTACGAAAGGAAGTCGATGGAGATTATCTGAAGCTATTTGGAGGGATCAAAGAAGAAGGAATCCAAGAGTTTAACTTAAGGTAAGGTTCTTAAACTTCAGTTTTTAGTTTAATTTAGGAGTTCCATTATTTTATTTGGTAAATATTTGAGTTATTTAAGCTAAAGAGGTTGAAAATGAGCTAGGGTTTAAAAAGGATTTTGAATCTGTGTTGAAACAGTAAATTGGAGGCAATAATCCAAAATTTTAATGATTGAATTTGAAGATGGTTAAAACATGAAGGTTGTAGATAAATATGTTTGTTAGATTTCATTAAAAGGAATTTGGAAAATTTGAAGTGAGGAAAGAGTTATTGAGTAAAAACTATGACTGATCTGGAATTAGGGTTATAGAAAAATGCTACTGTGTTTTATTATACATAATGATAGAGACAGAATTAGAAGAAGTGTTCATCATAAAAAGTATTCATTTTTGTCTTACTATAATCCTGTAAAATGGTTTTTCAATTGGATTTGTGGTTTATGAGATATCAGGTCATGAGTGTAATCTGCCAGAATTGACTGATAAACAGAACATAGGCTACTGTGTTATATGGATATGAGGACCTTAAAGTCTTAATTAGAGAAAGTGTTAAACTTGAAAGATGTTCATTTATATAATATATAAATGACTGTAAAATGGTTTTGTAATTGGATGAGAAATAAATTAATTATAGGCATAGAAAAAGGATTTGTTTGGACAAGAATTTCAGAACAGTAGTTTAATTTTCGAAATTCACTAATAATTGTTCAGTGATCCAAAAATACTAAAACTTGGATATGTTATAATGTATTTGTCTATTTTCAATAGGAAAAATAATTTCATTAATTGGATGAGAATAGATTTATTTATGAGATAAAACATTACAGACTACCAGAATAGTATTGCAAGCAGAATGCAGGCAGCAGGACTTGTTATAAAACTAAGTTTAAATTAACATCATAAATTGTGTAGTAATGAGTTTAATATGAAATTTGGATATGTTTGAACCTTATATGTTAATTTTAATTAGGAATAATAATTGAAGCAATTGGATAAGTGTAGAGAGAGATATGAGTAATGAAACATAGGTTGCCAGTAAAGGTTCTTCCTGGGCAAAACCTAAAACTTGGAAATTTAAGGAATTTTCTTTAATATAAATATAAGTAATGTAATTTTATGTTAAATAGTATCTAAATGGAAATTAATTGGATATATAGAGTCAAGAATGAATAAGAGATATTATGGATACCATAAAAGATAAGGCAAAGAAAAGATAAAGAAAAGGGAAATGTATAAGTCATAAGCTGAGGTGAGTAATGTCTACATCATTATGCATATCCATGTTTTGATTTGTTGACCCAATGAACATGTTTCCTTCTTGGTTAACTGCCACATTGCTATTTTTGATCATCCTTTGATTATTCTAAAGATTGAAATTACCATATCCATTGATTGTTATTGATATTGAAATGCCTATTGTGCTTGATTGACTATGTACCCGAATTATTCCTAAAAGTATGCACACCAAATGTTTAACTATGATATTTATTCTTAATTCCTACCTTTGTATCAAGAAAAGAAATCGATGCATGATTAGTAAAATGTATTGACACTGATTGATAAATAAACCTATGTGTATTGATTGAAAGCCAATGTACCGTAATGTTCCTAATGCATACTGGATATTGCTATTGATTTCCATTGGCCTATTTACATGAGATTTGACAGAGCTGCCTCACCGACGGGATAGTGGGTACATACCGTCGCCAATATGCATATTGACTATATGTGATTGTCACGACCCATTCGCAGGCCGTGACGGTCCTAGGGTGCGGGAGATGCCGAGGCAACCGACACCCGTAGAACCCATCAATCACTACAATGCAATCACAATCTCGCAGCGGAAACATATCTTACCCATCATCAATCACATAACAGTCTATAAACAAACACTCACATAATCACTATTCATTCTATCACTCTATCATTCATTCTGTAACTCTCTGTAAATACCATAATTATATCATTAATAATCTCCAATATTCCATTACATACATGTTCATACACTAACTATACCGTACAAAACCCACGGAGTAGCTAGGATATGAACATAAAAAAAATACAGTGTTCATAGTATTATACTGACACAAGATCTGCAGAATCCACAGAGATCCAAAAGAGCTGGGATATCTGCCTCCTACTTTGCACCTGAGAGGGTAAACAGTGAAAGGGTGAGTATATATGATACTCAGTGAATCTAATATACATTGACAAATGACAAGCAATGGAATATCAATAAACAATAGGCAGATGAAATAATAATATCAGTATGCTCAAAATCTCTGTAATACAGAAACAAGTATAGAATATGACTGTAAATAAACAATCATATCAATAGAATCAATATCACATGAATGAGATGGAAAATGATAGATATAGATCCATGAAACGCATAGAGATGTGCCAAGCACAAATCAAGTATATATATAAATAAACATAAGATTGTACGGGTCTTATGACTAGGAAATCCCTTCCTAATACAGGGTATCAATCAATACAATATGCACAAAGCTGATAGCATAAACTCACTACCCTGTCGGAATGGCAGCTCTATCAAATCACCTCAGAGTCAATAGAAGCAATAAACACATCAATAGATACCATTTCAAATAATGGCATCGGCAAGTATCAATAACTCATTAGTAATCAATTTAATGATCATAAATTCAATAAGACATCAATAATAATCGATTAAATGATGACCAAAGGTCTAGTGACCAATAATGGGAACAAACATAATTGTAACACCTCAGTTGAAAGGCTTAGAATACAACCTTTAGGGGCAAGACAAAAGGGGTTTTCTTATATGTTTGTATGATATGTATGATGCATGTTTATGCTTATATTGAATGAATATGAATGTTTTAGATGGTTTTACACATGTTAAAGTACATCAAAGGCTGTTAGGAAGAAATTGGAAGAAACTTGAAATTTTGAGAACTGGGGGCAAAATAGTCATTTTGCACCACCTCAAGTTCTTATGGAATTATCACCATATTTAGAAGTAGAAAATGATTTAAGGGAATCTAAATGGTGTTAGTTTATTAATTTGAAGATTTGATTGAAAAATAAACCCGATTGAAAATTGTACTGGGTAAGCTCCTCAATTGAGGTACTTGAGATGCTTCGGTTGCACTAAGGGCATTATGGTCTTTTCCTTTGAGTATGGAATTATA
>CANXYC010865179.1:0-13432 GCA_948193065.1 Aleurites moluccanus | reverse complement strand
CAATGGCTGAAACACTTTGAAAATGGAAGTACAATTTTTCTGTTTGGAGAAGGGAAGAACACGGCAACAAATGAAGAAATGAAAGAAATGCAGAATTCTTATTTGGTTGGTGAATTTTGGTATCATCCTATGCTTCCATTCCCATCATAGCTTAATTGCACCCTAACATGCATCCATTGGATGTTGGATGCATTAATACTTCAATCCATAGGATCCTAATCATTCAAATTTCCATTAAATCCCTCTCCATCAATTCCTTTTACATCTAAGTCCTATGAATTCCCAACTAGCTCCCTCAAATTCACTTTTTATACAATCAAGTCCTATAATTTATTTTCCTAACCTAATTAAATTATTCTAATTTATCTACCCTCAATTCATTTCCCAAATAATTAATTCACAATAATTTACACATGGAACACACACTTTAAATCATATAACACAATATTTATCAATCACATATAATTACATCAAGTAAATCATATAACATGTAAGACAATCAATAGCACGTGAACACATGAAATAATTCATAAAACACATAAGGAAACCAACTCATGCAAATACCCCTAACTCCCCCTAGGTTTAAGGCACTAGGGTTTAGATTTCCAACTAGGGTTCAAAGTTTTAGGGTTAGGGTTTCACTTAGGGTATTACAGTATACCATTACTAATGGCATACCCAGATCAGTAAAACACCTCCTTTCGAGTCTCATAGGAGGATGGTTGGATATGGCAGCAACTTCCCCTCCTTTCTGATTGGTGGAAGTGCTGTGGGTGTTCTTCTTATAACTTGAACTAGAGGATTCTTCCTTGATTTGCCCGTTCTGGATTAAATCGTCTATCTTTGATACTGTGGCAATAAGGGCTTTAAAGTCTGGCAGATACTGGGTTTGGAGATGAGTCTGGCAACTTGGAAGGAGATTCTTAATGATTATATGAATCTGCTCCTACTCGATGGGCCTGTTCATTATTTGGGCTGCTTTAGACCTCCATCTAGTGAGAAAAGTGTAGAAGGACTCCCTTTGTTGTTGCTTGGTGGTCTCCAAGTCTCTCCTAGTGATGTTGTCATGACCCAGTTTCCCGGACCACTATGGTCCTAGAGTACGGGAAATGCCAATGCCGACCGGCACCCGTAGAATCTAGTATCACATGCAATATCTATATACCTCAATATATTATTATTCATATTAATTAATTACCAGTCATTCTGTTATCCTGTCATATATTCTGTAATCATTCAAAATATCATATCATGCATCATAATATACTCAATATATCATTAAGCAACATATACAATGTTCGTCTCTTAGGTAACCCAACACATACCCATGGAGCAACTAGATAATAAACACCAAAATAAATATACAGAATGTATCAAAAATATACATAATCAGTCCGTAGCAGAAATCCACAGAAGACTGAAGGCTGGATTCTGCAACCTACTCCTCTCCTGAAATGGGTAAACAAATAAACGGTGAGTATAGATGATACTCAGTGAATGTATGCATCATAATAAATAATGGTACCAAATAAATAATGATATCAGTCAATGGGATAACAGTATAATATTCATATGTCAGGATACAGTAAAGCCAAAGAATATCAAATAGGCTCGGTTACATATGGAAAGACAGATAATGGGATGGACTGTATGAAAAGAAATCATACAATCTCCAGTAATCAGTCAGTATGGACCAAGTAGGTCTCCAGTATCAGTATCAATGAGCATAAGGTTGATCAGGCCCTATGGTCAGGACCATAACCCCTCCTAGCTAGGGTATCAGTAATACAATGTGCACATCGTCAACAGTATTTTCCCACTACCTTATCGGATCGGTAGTTCTGCCAAACCATATCAGGGTCAATAACCAGGTATACCATAAGCAACAATGGCATCAAAATATCAGTCAATACAATAACAATCGGTTTGGTATCAATCAGTACAGTAATCAATATAATCATTAGTAATGCTGTATATAATGTATAATCAATGATATAGGGTTTAGCAATAAGGAATGACATAAAACAAAAGTTGGTTCGTTAACGGAAAACGGAAGGTCAATTGGCATGCCAACGTCGCTGGCAACAATGGCATTCAATTGGTAGGCCTATGGTATGCAAACCAATAGGCTAAAGGCAAATGAACTAGGCATTTCATCGAACACTTGGTGGACATATAATGGCAAGCCAATAGATTAGGTTTTGGTGCAAATTTGACTTGCCCATTCAAAGCAACAACAAACTACATTGCAATACAAAGTATAGGTATCAAAGAAACACAATTAAACAATGTTAAAATGGATCAAATTACAAGGAAATTCAAGGCAAAAATCAAGAAAAACCAATGCGATAAATGGTAAGGTAGGGTTCGACCAAACTTAGGATTTTAGGGCAAGATTCAATTGATCAATTTAATCACATAGGCATGTAATTTGATGCAATGTGAACTCACCTAAGCCTCCAAATAGCTTTTGCACAATCAAATTCTACCAATTCAACCGAATTTCCTCTAAATAGCCTAATTTGGTTACTTTGAAAATCAACTTTGGTCAATCTCCAATTCTACATCAATTAATCCATCAATTAGTTACCTAAATACATCCAATTGACTAATTCTAATTAACATAAATGAATACTAATTCAACAACTCATTTCATACAACTTCAATATAACCATCCAATTTAGGGATTTCATCACATTTGAATAAATTAGTGCAAATTAACTACAAACCCATTCAATTGAACTTAAATAACATCTAATTAATCAATCAAACTTAAGAAAATAATTCCTTACCTTAAGTTCACCAAAGTGGCCGAAATGCTCTTCACCAAAAACCTTGAATTCCTTTGCTCCAATCTATAAATTGATGATGAACATAAGTAAAGAAATGTTGAAACTCAATTTTTCTATGATTTTTCTAAGTAATTTAGTGCCATATAATGAAGAAATGAATGGGAGAAGAAGGGATGAAGGGTTCGGCTTTGATGGAGAAGAGAGAAGAAAATGAAGACAATGCTTAAGGCCAAAAATAAATAGAAAAATCAATTTGGCCAATTACAACTAACTCCCCGAATTATCATCCTTTACACTTTGTCCTTCAATCTTCTGTAATTTATTCTGTCAATTTTGTCAGGATTTAGATATTAGAATGGGGAGTCAATAGGCTTATTTTAATTTATACTTATTTATAAAAATGATTCTAGAGTCATTCTATAATCCCACCGATCACTTTTCACTATTCACCTAGAATTTCTATTTATTTACAAAAATGCCATTACTTACTTTTTCAGTATTCCTAAATGATTTTCACTTCTTTCTTTTTACCAAAATTAAACATAAATTATGGTCATCTTTTACCCCAGATCAACTTCAGAAATTCTTCGTTGACCGGACTGCTAATTTCTCGGCAGTGTTCCTGACACCACCGCTTTCTGGAAAAGTTACAAGTTTACTTTCTAACTATGTCTCTAAAATTATTTCCCATCAATTCAAGACTAATGGACCACATACTGAGAATTAATTCATACATAATAGTTATATCTTTCTAGGGTATTACAGATGTCCACCTCAATGTTATAATGATATTGCTTGACAAAAGCATTGCAGATATCATCCCATGTTTTCTTGAAATTGGTGTCCAAGTTAACAAACCATCTCATTGTCACACCTGTGAGCAACTGTTGGAACAATTGAGCAAGAAGCTCATTGTCCACCCCCAATGGGTTCATAAGCCCCCACATACATCTTCAAATGAGTTTTGGGGCAGGTAGTGCCGTCAAACTTGTCCATGCTAGGCATTTTAAACTTTGGAGGAACCCTAGCATTTGGGAACAGAGTAAGTGAATCCACATCGATCAGATCCTCATGCTTTTTAATGTTTTTCAAAAGCCTTTCCATAGCTTCAAATTTGTCCATCAATCTCTTAGTTTATATTGAGTTGGAATTCTCTCCTCCATGAAAAAGATTCAGGGAGGAGGATGGCATAGTGCGACCGATCAAATTGATAGTCTGGGGTGGAATGGTAATTTCAGGAGCTCTTCCATTATTTGTCAGATCAATAACAGGGTTTGGTGGAAGGGATGAGGATGTATTAGGGGCATCAGCTTGGGGGGCACTTGTTCCTTGGCCCATCATTGTCTTCACCTCACTAAGGATGGATTGGAATTGTGTATCAAGGGCATGGCTGAAGGCAACCTGGAAGTTATCCTCTTGCTTTTTGAGTAGGTTAGCTAACATTGTTTCTATGGCCTCTTTACTGGGTGTTGTGCTTTCCATTTGTACCTTTCAAAAGAAACATTCTGCATCAGGTCATGATGGTCCAATCAAAACCTAAACAAAGGTGGGAAAGTAAGGTTTGAAGGTTTTGTGGCTGGCTTAATGGGTTCGAAGTTTTGGGTTTTGGGTTTGACCATTGACTCATTGGTTTTTAGTCCATAAATGCATGAATGCATGGTCACGCATGGATGCATGTATGCATGAAGAAAATAGGTTTCATATTGACAATTTAACATTATTATGGTTCATGGGCCATAAGGTCCAAGGTCTAATGTTCATTATATGAAGGTTATGTGGTTTGGTTTAAAGGGTACCTGTCATACTAGAGCAGTGATATACCTAACCACATGTGAAACAATGAGTTTCGCATGGGCCCAACAGTACAACTACTCGTTACACCTCAAAAAGAATTTGAGGATTCGTCGTGGGGTGGATGCTTTCGATATCTCCCAACATACTCAAAAAGAGTTATCGGATCAATACTACTCGCTATCCAAAGGATGAATTTCGTAACTGGTGATGTAGTGATTCATGAAAATCAAAGTTAAACTAAAAGCCAGGTAAAAAGTTATTTTTGAAAAGATTTTCAACCAATTGGTAGTCCTTTTCAACTTTTGAAAAAGTTTGTTCCCAGTGGAGTCGCCAGCTGTGAGGCCTCGCTCGAGCACCACGTCCGGGTCCACTTTAAAAATGGGATTGGAATGCTTATTTTGGGACGATTTCTCACGGAGGAGATGACCTTAGCTCCTTTTATTTGAAAATGATTTTGATTTTGAAATCACCACCTTAAGTTATTTTGTTGGGAAAATTTAAGGAAAAAACCCATTTTGACTCTAATTTTATCCCAAAGGAAAAAAGGTGCACTAGTCTTTGAAACCAAAGAGGATTCGGGGACTTGGTTTTCAGTTGAACTTGGCTTCTAATTTTAACCTTGATTTAAAATGATTTTTATGAACAATTAAAGAATGACATATAAGATGCATGAGCAAGTAAATAAATGGATGAACAATTAAAATGTAAACAATCAAGTAAAGCAATCAAAAGAAAGCGATAAAAGTAAATTATTACATCTCAAAATCCCAAAATAGGGGATATCAACTCTAGCCCTTATGGGTTCTAGGTTGATCATACATTCCCCAAAGAAAACATTCAATAAATAAAATAAAGCAAATAATCAAATAAAAAAAATGGTTTTTGTCTTTTTTGGATTTGAAGCTTTTATACAGCTTGCCTGTGTATCCCGTTGAATGGGAATCAAAACCCATGCAGTTCTTCCTTCTCATGAAGGAGGGTTGATTTTATGCCCAATTTATCATGTTTTGGTTCTTTATTTTGATGTTCTATCAAAGTAAAGAAGATGAGATAGGAGACCATACCTTTGCCCTAGCTTTTAGGGATGTTGGCGGACGGAGTGCTCTTTCGGATAGGAGTTCCACCTTAGATCGGATGAAACTCGAGGAAATGGGTCGAAATGTCTTCTTAGCTCTTAAGAAAGCAAATGGACAGAGGGACCTCACTTAGAAAAATAACTTTGAGGCTCAACACGCCTTTAGTAGTAACTCTTTAAACTCAAAGAGAGCTAAACAAAGAAGAAAATATGACTTGGAGTGGAAAAAGACGAAATCAAATAGTGAAAACTCAAACTAAATGATTTTTTGTCTTCTTCTTCTTGTGCCCTTATTGTTTTTGTGTGTTTTGGAAGGTGGGAGGAGGCTTCCTATTTATAATAGGAGCTTGGGGGGTCGAATCCCATCATTTGACAATGTGGGATTCGGAAAAAAAAAAAAAAGTTTAAAACTGAGCTTGGGGTCGAATCCCATCATTTTCCAATGTGGGATTCGTGGAAAAAAAAAGTTTAAAACTGAGCTGCCACTGGCAAGAGGAACTGTTGCAACCAGAAGGGGGAGGCGCTGTGGGGCCTTGGCAGCACAGGGTCTGAAGGAGGGTGGCAGCAGTGGCAAAGAGCCATGCTATCACCCTTGGGCATCGCAGTTGCTGCCCAAAGGGGGTGGTGGTAACGCCATGCCTAGAGAGCGGCACCTGTGCCCCGACTTCATCCTGAGGCCGTCCGAGTGTGGGTTTGCTTTCGGTGAGTGTCATTCGGGTTGGCACGAGTCCAAGGGTATAAAAAATGAGTGTTCATAATATGTTAATTGGAAGCTAATGGAAGGATTATTTGTGGTTGATTTGATGTAGAAAATCAAATTGAGGAAGATTGTCATTTGTGCCTACTTTGAGGAATTTGGTGGCAAAACAATTTTGGTGGCTTGTTTGGAGTGATAAGTGAGTTTAATATGCATCATGTAACATGTCCTAAGAATTGAAATGTTGATTGGAAATAATCCATGAAACCACTTTGTTGGTCGAATGCTAGTTACTATTCATTGCCTTGAATTTTGCTTTTTTTTTCCTTTGGAATTCCATGCCATTTTGATCATTTTAATTATGTTTAATGTTGGAAAATTGATGTTTGTTGTGTTGCCTACATTGTGAGCTCTTTGTTAATTGTATGGGCAATGTCAATGTTGCACCATAACCTAGCCAATTTGTCCATCCTTTGTTGCACACCAAGTGTTTGATGAAATGTCTAGTTCATTTTGTTATAGGCCTATCTCTTGTTCATCCATAGGCCTACCATTTGAATGCCATCATAGCCAGCAACATTGGCATGCCAATTGTGCCGACCTTTTGTTCATATATGACCAACCTATATTCCATTCTATTGCTAATTGTCAAACTTATTGCCATTGTATATCTACTTGTTATTGTTATTCCATTGTTTATATTGCAACTTGATTTGATTGATATTGAGTTATTGATACTTGGTGATACCATGGTTATTTAATGGTATTTATTGACTTGTTCTATACCTGTTATAGCTTAAATGTGATTTGACAAAGCTATCATTCTGATACGGTAGTGGGTATATACTGTCAGCAATATGCACATTGTATAATGATACCCTAGCTAGGAAGGGTTAACAGTCCTAGCCATAAAACCTGATCAGTCTTATGCTAACTGATACATGATGGATACATGTGATATGCATCTCATAGCCTTTTATCTGTCTTATCCTTGTGATATATTTTCTATTCACCTGATTATTACTTCTACAGTCATCTACTGTAATATGATTCTATATTCTGATATCCTTGAGCAAACTGAAATTATTAGTTCATCTGCCTCTCCACTATTGATGTTCCAGTTCTTATTTATGACTAATGCATATTAGATTCACTGAGTATCTTATATACTCACCCTTTCATTGCTTCCCCTTTTTAGGTGCAAAGTAGGAGGCAGAATCCCACCTATTTATAGTATGGATTTCTGCTTCTTGAGTGATAGTGTAATTATTTAAAACACTGTATTTTGTATGTATATATTTTAGCTGCTCCATGGGTATTGTCTAATGGTATAGTTAGATTATGTATATGTGTGAATGGCATATTATAGAGTATAATTCATGTTATGGCATGAGATGATGGTTGTTACAGCCAATTGCAGTATAAATTACAGACGTATTACAGAATGCTAAAATGAATAGTAGTTAAGTAAATGATTAATAAATTGTTAGTAATTATTAATTGTATGTGATACTGGGTTCTACAGGTGCTGGTCGTCTCTAGCATCTCCCGCATCCTAGGAACGTCACGTCCCCAAATCGGGACATGACAATAGCTTTGAATACTGAGGAAGATATAAGTGGAAGATCAAAGTAGAAAAGTGAAGAGCGGAAACGTAAAGTTATTTATCGAGGTGAGTAATGTATATATCATTATGCATATCCAAGTTTTGATTTCTTAAACCAATGAACATATTTCCTTCTTGATTAAATGTCACTTTGTTATTATTGATCATCCTTTGATCTTTCTGAAGATTGAAATCAACCATATATGTTGATTGTTATTGGTATTGAAATACCTATTGTATTTGATTGATCTTATGCTTAAATGCTATCAAAAGTATGCACACCAAATGATTAACCGTACCATGATATTTATTGTTGATTGTTACCTTCATACCAAATAAAAAAACCAACACATGTTTATTAAAATGCATTGACACTGAATGACAAGTAAGCCTATGTGTACCGATTGAATGCCATTATACCGTAATGTTTCCAATGAATACTTGATATTGTTATTGATCTTCATTGGCCTATTTATATCTGGATTTGATAGAGCTTCCTCTCTGACGGGTAGCGAGTAAATACCGTTGGCAATATGCATATTGATTTATATGGAACCCTAGCTGGGAAAGGTTAACTATCCTAGCCATAGGGCCTGATTAGCCTTATATACATGATATGAGATTGATATGAGTTATACGTGTTCATGGCCCATTATCTGTCTTGTCTACATGATATGAGTATTGTTTACTTGTTCATTGATTCCAAACCTAATTCTTGTTGCTTGCCATTGATAACCATTGCTTCATTTATTATTGTTTATCATTGATATCATTGTTACCTATTCCAAACTTCCAATGACAGTTGGTGTGCAATTAATTAGCCTTGAATATGCAAATTTGACATATTAACATTCATTCATTATATTCATTGTCACTAAACTTCCATTGGTATATTTTGTTATCATATACCCATATCACATGTGTAATGATGTATGCATGCTCACTGAGTATTTTTATACTCACCCGTGGTTATTTAAAAATTTTACAGGAAAGAAGTACTTAGACCAGAATCCCAAGTTAGTTTTCTTCCTCCGTACTTAGGATATCTGTACTCCAATGTAGATTTCTTTTGTGGAATCAGTCTATTCATACTCTAGAGCTCTATAGTGTATATTATGGGAAATAGAAAGTTTATGTATTTACATTAATAGTTACTGAACTGATAAATGGTGGAAAAATGAATGAATATGATATGATATATGCTAACGATAAAGGTATTAATATTGATAATGCTTAAATGTAGACTGCATCAAGTTATGAATAGAATGAGCATATAAAAGTGTTTTATATTGCTATGTGAATTGTGAAGTTGAGGGTATAAGGATGGCAAATTATTGGAATATGAAAAAAAAAATTTGTGCAGGCTGTGTAATTTTTGGAAGACTCAGTTTTAGGTTGGGAATAACATTAGAATTATAAAGGAGACTCTGTCAAAATATCTGTAAAGTTAACAAGTAATGAATGAAATTTAAATATTAATGAATGAGTTAATAATGATTGATTGATAACTAGATTATTAGTGGGTTCTATGAGTTTCCATTGAACTTAGGTCTACCCGTACCCTAGGACCGTTCCAAAAGTGGGACGTGACAGAGGTGGTATCAGAGCCAAGGTTTAAATGATAGAATGAATATGCAGAGCTAAGGTAAAAAATGATGGAAAATATATGTGACATAGGTGTCAATTAGGTAAGGGAAACCCATAGAGCATAGGAATTTCTATATGTCATACACGATCTATTCCCCGAGGTGTAGGTCAGGGATGAGGAAGAGGAAGAAGTGAACACCATAGATCTTCCCAAATAGGTATAGCATCAAATATTCTTCCACCTATTGAGGAATAAGTAATAATACAAGGAAATCAACAAGTAGAAACTGAACAAGAAGTGCAATCCTCAGAGATTGAACAAGTATTAAGAAATAGAATTGTTGAGCTAGAAAGGGAAAATGTGGAAATTAGAAAAGAAAGACACATCCCTCCAGATCTTGCATATTGCCATAGATGTGGAAAAAGGAATAAAAATTTACATAGATGGATAACCGGGCGGTGTCTTGAATATGGGAAGTATGGACATTTTATTAAATATTGCCCACGAAGACTGGCAAAACTGCAAAAAGAAAAATTAGCTGCTAAAAATCTAGGCAAAGCACCCATACAGTCGACTGATGAATCCATTTCTGACTAAACTAGTAGGTAAAATTTTAAATATTAGTGATGATAATAGTAAATTATATTACTAGAATGTGGTCATTTATTGCATTTTAATAAATTATTGTACTATTTAGTTAAAAAAAATTAAGGAAAGATAGAAATTGTCTTGTCACGTCCCGATTTCAGAACATGACGATCCTATGATGCGGGAGATGCCAGAGGCGACCGGCACCCGTAGAACCCAGTATCAATTGCTATAATCATTTACTATCTCAATAATAACCAATTAATTAATTAAAATCTATTTTATCAATTATGTTACTCTATAGTCTGACAGTCTAAAATCTATTCTGCAATTGGTTATAATCATCATCATCACATGCCATATCTATATTTAAACTCCATTTTATACTATACATATATAATTACAGTCTAACTATGTCATTTATACAATTCCATGGAGCAACTATAATATATACAAAAATACAGTGTCAAAATAATTACACTGTCACTAGATGTAGCAGGAATCCACAGTCAAATCAACAAACAAGATTTTGCCTCCTACTCTGCACCTGTAAAAGGGAAAACAATTGAAGGGAGTGAGTATTAAATACTCAGTGAATCTAATATGCATCATCCAATAGAAAATGGTTAGGTATACAATAAACATTTGGTAGATAAACAATAATAAAAAGGTTGCACACTGATTACAAAATGAGAAAATAGGTTACAAAAATAATGAATTGGAACCAGAAGATAAGTTACAAATCTCATATCATGTAAATAAGACAGATAATGGGCCATGAACACATATTAGCACATATTGAGCTCATATCATATACATAAGACTGATCAAGTCTTATGGCTAGGACAGTTATCCCTTCCCAGCTAGGGTATCATATAAATCAATGTGCACACTGCCGACGGTATTTATCCGCTACCTCGTCAGTGAGGAAACTCTATCAAATCACATTATATCCAATGTAGGTGTTGAACAAATCAATAAGAAGCAATTAGCTCATCAATAAACAATAGTTCTCAAATCAATTGAAGGAGACTGTAATGAAACACAGTACTAGTAATGAAAGGTATATAAACAATGGTACTAGGTATAACAATTAACAATAAGTTGAAATACAAGTTGGCCATCAATAGTTAAATGGTTGGCTCAATTGGCTAGCCAATATCATTGGAAACAATGGCATTCAAATGGTAGGCCTATGAAGGAAGCAAGTGATAGGCCTATGTCAAAATGAACTAGGAATTTCATCGAACACTTGGTGTGCAACATTGAATGGATAATTTGACTAGGTTATGGTGCAACATTGACACTGCCCATATAATCAACAACAAGCTCACAATCAAGGCTATTCAATAGGCATCAAATATCCAACAATAAACAATATTCAAGTGATCAAATTGGCCACATGAAGAAAAACAAAGCAAAATCACTAGCATGAATAGTGAATTGTTGTTCGGCCAAACATGAGATTTTGGAGGAGGTTTCCAATCAACGTTTCAATGCTTAGGACATGTTAAATGATGCATATCAAACTTACCTCGCACTTCAAATTGGCTAAGAAAATTGATTTCCCACATTAAACTTCAAAGGAGGCAAAAGGCACATTCATCCAATTCTTTGTTTTCTACACCAAATCAATCACAAAATAATCATCTATTAACCTCCAATTAACATATTCTGAGCTAATTAAACATTAACTAACATCAAATTAAGGTTTCACATCAAACAACTTGAATTAGGGTTAGAAATTTAGGGAAAACTCACCAAATACATCAATTGATGCAATTAAACACTAAACCCAATCAATTCATCATTTAAAACACATAAATCACCAAATTGTCATGACCCGTTTTCGGATCGCGATAATCCTAGGGTGTGGGAGATGTTGAGGTGACTGGTACTTGTAGAACCCATCAATCTAATCAATACAATAACAATAGTGCAGCGAAAATATCTATACCCATCATCAATCACAAAACAGTATATATATAATCATACACTCACATATGCACTATTCATTTTGTTACTCTGTCATTCATTCTGTAACTTTCTGTAACTACCATATCTTATACATTTATACTCCAATATTCCCATACATATATGTTCATACACTAACTATACCGTACAAAATCCATGGAGCAGCTAGGATATGAACATATAAAATATTCAGTGTTTAAAATAATTGCACTGCTATAAAACTGCAGAATCCATAAAGAGTCAAAAGCTAGGATATCTGCCTCCTCCTCTGCACCTGAGAGGGTAAACAGTGAGAGGGTGAGTATATATGATACTCAGTGAATCTAATATGCATTGACCAATAAAATAGGTAATGGAATATCAATAAGCAATAGGCAGATGAAATAAGCGAATCAATCTGCTCAGAATCTCTGTAATACAAAATCAAGTACAGAATATGATTGTAAGTAAATAATCACATCAATGAAATGAATATCACATAGATAAGATGGAAATGACAGATATAGAGCCATGAAACGCATAGAGATGTGTCAAGCACAAATCAAGTATATAAATAAATATAAGATTGTACGGGTATTATGACTAGGACATCCATTCCTAGTACAGGGTACTATAACAATACTATTAGTATAGGTGCTCTAAAGACAATCATTGTAATGATGTTTTTAGAAATATATCAATAAAAATGCATTATTTATTAATCAGTAATTATTATTATTTATAGTAATATTGTATAACTGTTTAATAAAGTCTATGGTATAAACATTGCATGAAGGCATTCATGATATGATCATGATAATGAGATGCTTATCATGTGTAATTATGTTTTAACCTAAATTTCCCTGGTCATAGAATCAATGAGAATGGACATTATTGATTTGGAAAGACTAGCACATGCGTATACTATTTGATTTGATCAAATCATCTAATCTCATAAAGATGCTAACATTGAGATGTTTGAGTATAGCATGTGGCTGCTTACTAGGAGTAGTAATTGGATCGGAGTGATCGCAAGAGATAGTCATATGGAAATCTAAACAATGTTAATGACTTATCTCTGCATGGAAATGTGCAAATGTCCTTAGACTTGAGATGCTTAAGAGTGATATAGAGTGAAGATGCTATACTTTAATTCCATACCTAGCTCTCCCAAAGGGTATGCTTGTATGGTGGACATTGGGTATAGTTTGACACACTCGTAGATATTTAAGTAGTCAACAAAGGATATCATAATTCCTGTTAGAAGGAGGGTTTTACCTAAGGCCTCTTGTATGAGAACATTACTGGAAATCTTTGGCCAAAGTGGATAGTACTTAGA
>CANXYC010865152.1:0-11839 GCA_948193065.1 Aleurites moluccanus | reverse complement strand
TGGCCCCCTCTAGGTGGAACACCGATAAAAACCCTATCGGCTGGGCTCCCAAAGTGCACAATGGACCAATGAATTTACTCTCATTGGGAAGAGCGTTCTATCCATGGGTCATGGGTTTCAATCACATAAGAAGCATATTGGTCACAAGACCATCATCATACAACAATAGTTCAAATCGGGTTCACAAGCAAGAACATATGAACTTGATCCAAGAATATTAATCAAGCCATTCACAATATACAGTTTATGAATATTTATGTACAATAAAATAACAAAGGCAAGAATAATTGGTTGTATTACTTCCAAAGAATGGAAATCAAACAAAATGTTCATACTTACCTCTTGCACAAATTTCCTTAAATTCCTTTAGCCAACTGCTCACTTAAATTCAAATTCTGAATTTCTCCTCCTAAGACATTTCTCAAATATACAAAAATTAGGGTCCAATCAACAATGTTCCACATGATTTCCATTAATTAATTATCTTAGAATCTCTATTCTTAATTCCCAACAATATCCCATTAATTTCTTAAAAAAAACTGCATTAAATTTCACATTAAATTTTGGAGTTACTATTCACAACAGTTCAACCTCCAAAATTTCTCCCACATTAATTACTATTAATTGCTTCAGATCACTAGCAATAAATTCTATATACCCAGAATTAATTATCCTAACCCATAGACTTAATTAAATCCAAAGAAAATAATTTAGGAAGAAAATTTACCTTATTTCCTTCAAACTGAGATTTCTGCAAAATACTGCTCAAATTGATGATTCTGCCTTAATATAAACTAATCTAGAAGTCTATTGCATTAATCTAAGCCTTAATGCCTTAGAGTAAAATATGGAACAAATTTGAGAAAAATACTGAATTTACGAAAGAATGAAGAAGGGAAAAAAATCGTGAAAATCGCTGCTGGTTACTGGGGTTAAATAGGGTACTGCCCCTGAAACACGCCAAACTTCCTCTGCAAAGCTCCCTCGCCTAGCTAGCTCACCATTCCCACTTCGTATTCCCAGCTCGCACTTGCCAGCTCGCCATTCCCACTTCGCATTCCCAGCTCGCACTTGCCGGCACGCGAACCTTGATCCGACAATGTTGCCTCGCACATTCCAGCTCGCAATTGCTATCTCGCGTATGCTGCCTCGCCAGACTCTCCTCGTAACTCGTCCTTGCATATGCCACATCGGCAATGCTTCTTCACCTCTTTGCTTCTTCGCAAACTACCACCTCGCACATCTCTCTTTGCACAATGCCTCCTCGCATAATGCCTCTTCGCCAAATCCTCTTCGCCTTAGCTCCTCGCCTTAGCTCCTCGCAGAAACTCTTCGCCACAGCTCTTCGACAAAGCTCTTCACCACAGCTCTTTGCCACTTCGCCAAAATGCCGCCTCACATTGCCAGTCCGCGAAATGCCTTCTCGCTTATGGCTGGCTCTCCATAACCAAATACTTCTAAGTTAAACTCTTACCTGAACATCCCACCTTAAGCCAGCTCGCAAATGAGCTACAATAATTCAAACTTACCAATTCTTCTTGTCACTTATATTCAACAAGAAGAAATATAACATATCAAGATCTCACATTAAACCATCCAACACACAGACCGTAGTGACTCTCCAAAAGTCACCCAGACTCCTGCCTCGACATCTAACCGAACAGCCCTGATACAAAACACTCTCCACTGAGATATACTTATCCAAAAATTCTGAAATTTTACAGGCATCTTCTCAACACACAAAGAAACATTTTTTATGTTCACAACTTCAGCTAATTCTGCGTCAGTCATTCCCAATAATTCCAAATATATACTGCATCCCTGCAGGAATTCTCAACCAGACCAGCCTTGCTCAAATAGACACAACTTATCACATACATAGGATTTCACCAAACCATTTTATAAAATCATACTAAGACATAAATTAACAACTTTCATATTTTACACTTTACTAAATTATGTCTTTAAGAGCAAGAAATGATCAACACTGAATTCTGCTGCAACCCAAAACAAAAGTTTTCTGAAATTTTCAATATTCTCATTTAAAATTTTAAAATTCTTCAAACAAATAAAATCAATAAATACACTTCAAAATGGTAGATTAATAAACTTAAGGATTTTTTGTGTCAAGTGGTATCAGAACATGCTAAAGCTTGCCTTCTCGATAACAAATTACAGAGTTCAAAGCAACCTGGTTGTTGACGGTGATCCTGAAGAACAGACTATTTTCAAAGTAAATTTTTGAGATCTAAAACATATAAGAAATAGTACTCGAAATGATGTAGCTCGTAGTTGACATGTTCCTAATTTTAAAAATAATTCTTATTTTTAGAATTGTGGAAATGATAGATCTTGCACTGAAGATGATATAATTTATAATCAATTTATCCAAGGAGGCATTCTTAATTTTAGTGATATTTCTTATTTTGGTGGTGATATTTATGAAAAAGATTTTGTCAAATGATTATTTGATTTGGAAGTATATATATTTTAATAGTCACAATATTCGTGGAGTGAAAAAAATTAGATTTTTTTCTTGAAAAGTAATAAATGATACTTTGAAATGATGGGTTGGTTATAAAAAAACAAATGGTAAAATTTGTTCTTGTACAAAAATGAAAGAATTATTAGTGGATCATGGTTGTTATGTGTTTTATAATTTAAATAAGAAATTAAATATGTATTATGAGAAGTTGAAAAATTATTCTCATATTAGTCTTATAAATTTTTGTGAAAAAAAAAATCTATTCTTACCGCATTAGTGAAATTTGTAAAAATGATTATAATAAAATTCAGTCTATCAAAAGTGGAACTTCTAGCTATACATGAGTTTAGACATCAACTATGGATAAGAAAATTATATTACTAAATATGTGCCAATTGAGGTAGAAGCTTATAAAATTAATAATATTCAAGAATCTGAAATCAAAGAAAAAGATATATGAGATTTACAAGTTGAAACAATTATTAAGGAATAAAATTCAAATTGAGATTGAAACAATTAAAGAAGAAAAAAATGATTGAGATTTTTGAAATACATGTAATCAATTCATTAATTTTCAAAGTAAGTCCATGACTTAAATGTCCTATGGTACTATTGAGTTTCAAAAGATTGATTTTATTGAGATTAATAATTTCAATTTTGCTCCATGTTAATTAATGTAACTCCCTGAATTTTTTCATAATTACAGATAAGATTATAAAGTTAGTATAATTGACTTTATAGTATCTAATTAGACAATTAAAGGTGAAATAATAATTTAGTACCTAAAATTTAAATTTTATAACTAAAATATATAATTAAATACATAATTTCACTAAATAAATTATGGAATCTAAAATTGACATGAAATGCAAAATATGGAAAATAGTAGTAGTAAAAGTGAGCTTCGGAGTAAAAATATAAATATTAAAAGATTCAGGATCGAAATATAATTATAAAAAATTTAGGGCCTAATTTGTAAATACCAAAAATTCACTAAAATCTTAAAAATTTCTAGATTTATCCACATGAAAGAAAAATCTCCCCCATTTCGCCCTTGTTGGCAAATGCTCCCTTCTCCCTCCCACTTCTATTTTTCTTCTTCTTCTTCCAAAATTCTACCATCTAACCTAAATCAAATTTAATCCTAATTAATTCTACATCCATTTTAAAGCCTAAATACTTAGTATCCATCAAAATTTCCACTAAAAAAAACTAAAGAAAAACTTGAGGTAATTTACTTCCTTTATATTTCTTTTCACTAGAAATGAGTAGTTTGATGATTATTGATAGTCATATATGGAAATAGAAATATAAAGATGATGATACGTAGAAAAATTACTAGGTTAGAGTTTATGTCAAAGTTCAAAAATTCAAAGAATTAGGTATAATTCTAAATAAGCTTAAATTATGTATTTTCATGTCAAATTAAGCCTAAATCATGTAAATTGAATATTATAGGATCAAAGGAAATTGAAAGTGGTGAAAGAATGGTGGATGAAGGGCATTTGTGCCTAATGTGAAAATTAGTGCCTTTAAAGTGAATTTGGCTCAACCAAGCTTAGAGGTGAGTTATTTTTATGCTATTATGCATGAAAATAAGTTTGCTTAAAGTTATAAAACCCTCACTTTTTTTTCATTATCTTGGCCGAATGGCATAGATCCCAGTTCTTTGAAATTTTGTTCATTTTTCTATGTTAATTTACTAACCATTTTCCTTGATTCTTACTTGAATTGAATTGCCTAATATATTCTTTGTAATGTGAACTTGATATGTGTTGTTTGGACTAACTTGAATATGCCTACAAGCCTTATCTAAATGAACCTAAAGTTGTGCCCACCATATATTCGATTAAATGACTAAATGAAATTAATTTTCAGTCCATCAGATTTTAAACTTAAACCTAATGTCATTTGATATGTTGACATCATTGATGGTAAATCCTAACTTAAACCTAATGATATTGATATATTTTTGTATAAATATTCTTCTTGAATACTATTATTTGTAAATAAATACCTAATGGATTCATTGTTATATTATATGAGATGATACATCTTTATTTATATCATTAATGTTATAAGTGAACCTTTATGTGCCATTAAACCACATTTATTGATTACCTGATAACATGATAGAGCTATCTTTCCATGAGATAGTGAGTGAAAATCATCGATAATGTGCACATTGATTAATTATTAACCCTAATTAAAAAGGGTTAAGTCTTAACTATAAAATAGGCTTAATAGGCTTCTAATGTCGGCAATTGTTCATCCAAAAATATGTGGGCAGTATGCAACCAATTTGCTTTGGATACCACTTTCTTTACTTTTATTGTTATTTAATGCTTGATGACTAAGAAAAAAACATACTTCATATGGCTAAGTAAGCTTCATGATTAAGTAATTTCATTTATGGGCTAGACTTTACATCACCACTTTTGCTCTGTCCAAATGAGAAGAAATAGTTCTTTTAAAATAATGATAATAAAAACCATCACAATAATGCTACTCAACTATTTACACCCACTACCTCAACTTTTCCTTGTTCTTTTTCTTCTTTTCATGCTTTTCTTTCTCTTGTTTTGCTTTTCCTTTTCATAATTCTTCTTACAAATTATATATAATTTTTTAGAAGTCAATTAAAATTTTATATATAATTTTAATGTTATCAAAAGGGTCAAAGTTAAATTAGTAGAAAATTTTAATACTACAAATTATATATAATTTTTTTTAGGGGCCAATTAAAATTTATATGTAATTTTAGTGCTATTAATTATATATAATTTTTTTGAGACAAATTATATATATATATATATATATATATATATATCTACAATTAAAAAAATTTACATATGTATATATACATGTATTTATGCTATTATGCATGAAAATAAGTTTGCTTAAAATTATAGAACCCTCCCCCTTTGTTCATCATCTTGGCCGAATGGCATAGATCCCGTTTCTTTGAAATTTTGTTCATTTTTCTATGTTAATTTACTAACCATTTTCCTTGATTCTTACTTGAATTGAATTGCCTAATATATTCTTTGTAATGTGAACTTGATATGTATTATTTGGACTAACTTGAATATACCTACAAGCCTTATCTAAATGAACCTGAAGTTTTATCATCATATGTTCAATTAAATGCCTAAATGAAACTAATTTTCAGTCCATCAAATGTTTAAACTTAAACCTAATGTCATTTGATATGTTAATATCATTGATGATAAATCCTAGCTTAAACCTAATGACATTGATATATTTTTGTATAAATATTCTTTCTTGAATACTATTATTTGTAAATAAATACCTAATTGATTCATTATTATATTACTTGAGATGATACGTCTTTATTTATATCATTGATACTATATGTGAACTTTTATGTGCCATTAAACCACATTTATTGATTACCTGATAACATGACAGAGCTAATTTTCGATGGGGTAGTAGGTAAGAACCATTGGTAATGTGCACATTAATTAATTATTAACTCTAGCTAGGAAGGATTAAGTCCTAACTATAAGATATGATCAATCTTATGTCATTTCATGAGTTTAAGCTACTAAAAAGCATCTCACAAGACTTTTGATTATGTTCTATTTACTTGTCATATTACCTATTTTTTTATTTATGTGACCTTGATTATAATTTTTATTTACTTGTCATCTATCCCTTTTGTTATGGACATTTTTTGGATTATTTTATTTTTTTACCTAACCTTACTACACAATAATATATTTATAGTTCAGTGAGTAGTAATACTCATCTTTTAGTTGCTTAACATTTTCAGGTCAGGAGTAGTTACTGATGGTTCCCGAGACTTCATTCTTCTTCAAAGGACTGTGATCTCTTTTTGCTGTGTAAATATTCTTAAACATATTACTTTTACTGTATCTTTGTAGCTCCATGGTGTAATTTGATTAGATGACAACTTATAAGTAAATCATGTAATTAAAAAATGTAAATTTATGACCTATCATATTATAAGTTATAAAAAATAAATAGTTTATAATGGTAATGTTGTGATATGAGATGAGATATATGACTGAATATTATGTGTTGGAATTGTGACAGAGATTAAAAGTGATTAATGAATTTATAGAAGGGATTCTACGATGTTGGTATACAGGCGGATCCCACACACTTGGACCGTCATATTTCATTTTTAAAATGTGATAATTAAACTTTCAAATAAAAATATTACTTAAAAGTTGTCTCATAAAGACATTAGAGTATTCAAAATATTTATTTATTTGACATGGGAGATTTTAATTTTAAAGTATAAAATCGATTCAAATTTTTTTAAGTTCAAGAATATGAAGCGGTGATAATTATATATTTTTATAAATATTTTAATAAATTATACTTATCTAATTTCCTAATTAAATTATATTATTTTCTTATTTTTCGTATAATTTTATAATAATTAAGATTCTCAATTAAAATTTAATGTTATATAAATTCATATACTATGTAATAATTTATATATTTCATTATTAATAAAATTTCAATCCTATTTATTTTTAAAAATTTTATTTATTATTTTTTATATAAATTCAAAATTATTTAAGACTTACAGGTATTCTAATTTTATTTATTTGCTTTCTGGTTGTGATTCCTCTATTTGGCTCCAAATCAAGCCACCGCCACATCTATTACAAAATGGCCAAACTCTCCAACATTTATAGGCTTCTAATGTCGGCAATTGTTCATGCAAAAATATGCGGGCAGTATGCAACCAATTAGCTTTGGATGCCACTTTCTTTACTTTTATTGTTATTTAATGCTTGATGACTAAGAACAAAACATACTTCATATGGCTAAGTAAGCTTCATGATTAAGTAATTTCATTTATGGGCTAGACTTGACATCACCACTTTTGCTCTGTCCAAATGAGAAGAAATAGTTCTTTTTAAATAATGATAATAATAACCATCACAATAATGCTACTCAACTCTTTACACCCACTACCTCAACTTTTCCTTGTTCTTTTTCTTCTTTTCATGCTTTTCTTTTTTCTTGTTTTGCTTTTCCTTTTCATAATTCTTCTTACAAATTATATATAATTTTTTAGAAGTTAATTAAAAATTTATATATAATTTTAATGTTATTAAAATGGTCAAAATTAAATTAGTAGAAAATTTTAATACTATAAATTATATATAATTTTTTTAGAGGCCAATTAAAATTTATATATAATTTTAATGTTATTAATTATATATAATTTTTTTTGAGACAAATTAAAATATATATATATATTGAGAGATCAATTAAAAAAAATTTACATATGTATATATACATGTATTTAAGAATTTTGAGGGCCAATACTCCCCTAACCCCCTAATTCCGCCCCCTATATGTAAGAAGTTGTTCATTCATTTGAAGCCAAGCTGCAAAAGCTTAGGTGCAAAAGATAAGTAATTCAAAGCCAAAATTTCAAAGTTTCTTACTTGAATTTCTTTGAATTATTATTATAGATTAAATAGTAAGCTACTATATCAAGATGTTCATCAAGATAGCAGCTGTTCCTGCGATCGAAGAAGAAGACATAGGAATTCGTCTACCTGGTCCGAACGGACCATATGATTATGATGATAAGGGTCAAAGTGAAATCTCCCAAATTTTTATTTCTGAAGACGAAGATTCGATTTGGTGCATTCGATTCCAATATGTTCAAAATGGTTCTTTGATGCTTTCTAATCAATATGGTGCATGTGATGGCTCAAAATTTCACACAGTAAGTTCACTTTAATTTGTTTAACACTATTTTTTTTTTCTTACCTCATTTGAAATTTTTAAAGAATATTGAAGGATTATTAGAGTTTGAACATATCATCTTCTATATTACATATAAACATTATGTATAATAATTTTCACATTTGATGAAATACAGATTCAATTCAATTACCCATCGGAGTTCCTGGTAAAAGTGAGTGGTAAATACGCATACTATGCAGTGAAGTCAATAACTTTTACTACGAACAAAGGGATATATGGACCATATGGCTGCAAAGACCCAAACGAATCAAATTTGGTGGATTTCACATTTGACATGGGAAACAATAGACAATTTGGTGGATTTCATGGAGATTTTTACGAAAATGGTTTTAGGTCTATTGGTGTTTATATCAAACCCAACAATAGGTCAGTAATGGCAACCCCAGAGAACAAATCTGAAGATAAATCAATCCTAGAAGGATGAATAATTTTATGTATCTGTATTATTATTATTATTAGATTAATCTTTCAAAAATTCATTTCCTGTTTTTGTAGGACTATTTTCCTGCTGCCAATGACGTGGTGCAATAAAATATTGCCACGTCGCAGGCTGCTTAGAATTTAAACTCAGCTTAAAAGGCTGCTCCTAATTTTTTATTTTTTATTTTTTAACTAGAAACCAATCCTAAAGTTAAACATGACAATTAACTCTTAATTTGCACCCCCTTGCACATAAATTAATGATAAATATATATATAACTCAGACAATATATTTCCTTTCCAATATTAAAATAAAATATAAATTCTTTTTTTTTATGAATCAAACATAAATTCTTAATTCTATTTGAATTCGATTTATTCATTCCAACTATATAATTGTCAACAATCAGCATATTAACTCAAAATTTTAGTTCAAACAGCTATATGACTTCTATAATATGTATTTAGCTCATCAAATAAGAATTGAATAATGATGTTTTATATATAATTACAAGTATCATATTATATATAATAGTAAAAATATATATTCTACTTTTATATATACACATAGGCAGACTTATGCTAAGGTAAAGGGAGGTACATTCTTCCCTTGATTTTTAATTACTATTTAATTTTTAAAATTTTTAAATTAATAAAATGATTTTTATATTTTAAAAAATTAACTCTTTAATACCTAATAAAATACAATTTAATCCTATTTTTTATTTTTTTTCCTTATCTGCCCCTTTAATTTTTAAAATTTTTTAGAATAAATTACTATTTAATCTCTAAAATTTATTAAAATTAATAAAATAATCTTTTTATTTTGAAAAATTAATTATTTAATCCCTAATAAAATACTATATATTTAACCTCATTTTCTTTCACTTTTTTCTTTTTTTCTTCATTTTCCTTCATTTTCTTTCAAATTTTACTTTATTTTCTTTCATTTTGCATATATTCTTTCCCAATTTTCTTATTTTTTCAATCATATTATAATAATTTTTTATTATTTTTAATTGAAATATATATTTTTTTAATATTTTTTATTATTTATATATTTTTTAAATATAAAATATGTTTCCCTTTTAAAAATTTTACATCCGGTCCATGTATATATACATAAACAGTACCACGGTTACAAGTGAAACGTTGACAAACAAAAGCGGCACGAGAAGGATAAAAAATAAAAAAAATAAAATAAAAAGAAAGCAGCGTTTTAAGTCTTTTATATATTTTTTATAAAAGATAATTTAATCATATGTAGTTAATTTTTTTACAATTGACACTATGTACTAATTTTTTTATTCTGATTACGTACTTTATAAAAGATAATTTAATTTCATATATATATATATATATATATGATAGGCAATTGTTGAGAGATTTAAAAATTATTATTTTGAATGTGGTATAATAACTTAAAAAATTTAAATTTTTTATTATTTTTAATTTTATCCAAAATTTTAAATTTTATCAATTTTATCCCAATTTTTAAAATTAATTGCAATTATAAAAAGCTCTCAAAATTGAGAGGTCTAATAACCTAAAAATCAAAACCTGTGTCATTTTTAATTTTTTCCATTTTTATTAACAATTTAAATTTAATACAAGTTTAATATTAATTTACAGTCTCATAAATATGATAAATTATATTTTTTTAAAAAAAGTAGGATAAATTAATAGTATTTATTTATATAAATTGTTCTTGTTTAAATATTTATGCAAACCAACCGTATATTAAATTTTTAACAAATTATTATTTTACTAAAAAAAATTATCTGCATATATATTAAATTATTTTATGACACAAGATTTATATGATTATTATAAAATCTATTTTATTGATAGTTTATTATATTATTTTAAATTTAAAAGAATAGTTTTTCTATTCAATTAAAAATGTTATATCAAGCTTAATTTTAAAAGTAAAATCTATTTACTACATTATATTTTTCAATAAATAAAAATGGCAAATTTTTATATTCAAACTTGTTAGATTAAGCAAATAATCTACATAAAATAAATTACTAACTTTCTTGAAACGCTGTAATTGATCCATTGATTTGTATCACCGGTCTGAAATCTAATCACGAATGGAAAGAATCCTGAGCCACAGTTTAAGAGCCACCAATGCCTCTTTGCTTGTTCACCTCAGTGAATTCTTTAGGGAGAATAATTGCAGAGCCTTTGCTTTTTCTTTTTCTGCATAGAGCTTGTTTTCTGTGTTTTTCCTCTCTAAAGAACGTAAAACTCTTCTTACTTCTTTTTTCTAAATTAGGATTAGAATTCTATGATGGTTATCCTAGTTAGAATTTCTAGGGATAATGATAATATTTCATCTAATGAAATATTATCTTATCCTATTTTAAATTCTGAAATACTATCTTATCCTATTTATATTCTAAATGGATAAGACTTATTATTATATTTAAATAATTAATTAATTAACTTATTAATTAATTTAATACTTAATGCTTAATAGATCTGGGTCCAATCACTCGTCATGGGCATACCCAAACTGGTCGATTAATTCCAACATCTCTCACTCGCACATGACAAGACACATCTCATCAATTATAAGTCTTATAGACATTTCATACTAGGCAAATAGACCGTATGACCGGTATACAACGAGAGCTCTTTGCTATACACCTATTAGGGATATATAGCCTTTCGACAAGTGTCTTTTTTAGTAGATAAAGTATGCACTACCCCAGATTACTTATCACATTTCTTTGTCTCTCTTTTGATCTCTTAACATTTTATATTCACAATTATATTTACTCATAAACATAACTGGTCGACCTGTGAATACAAAAATTAAAAGTGACCACTAAACAATTTTCCTTTCTCCTTAGTTCCCTCAATCATAATGAAACTCGCTTTTCTAGAAGTATCCCATATGATTGAATCACTCATGATCTTCTAGTAATACTCTAAGATAGCGAACGCTGAATTATATCTTAAGAACTAGCCTAAAGTCATAAGGGTAGTAAATTTGAGAACCTGTAATATCTGCCATTTTTGAAGTGTCATTATCAATTTTATTTTGTTTGGAGAATTTTAAAATTTTAATGAGAAGTTTGAAAATCTCAGAAATTTTGCTTTGACTGCAGCTGAATTCAGTATTGGCCATTACTTGCTCTT
>CANXYC010865006.1:0-10172 GCA_948193065.1 Aleurites moluccanus | reverse complement strand
TTAGCATTATAATGATGAATATGTGTAATGTGAATGAAATGTGGTGATAGAAATGCATTTGATGCATAAAAGCTATGAAAAGTGTCAAAAGTGTGATATAGGGCCTTTGGTGAATAATATGTGTATATGTGTGCTAATATGCTTTGATATGATTTAATATATGTTTTGATATGGATAGTAATGAGTATAAGTCTTATCAGAGTAATTTAATTATTATAGGGGAAAGTTCCCAAGTGAGAGCCGCCAACGGTGAGTCACGAGCTGGCTAAGTGTCACATCCTAATTTCAGACTATGACGGTCCTAGGGTATGGGTAATGCCTAAGCCACCAGTACCTCGAAGAACCCATGCTTTTACTTTTACATTCATTACTTAACCTGTGATACATTTTAGGTGATAATTTTTTTTTTTAATACATCATAATAATCATGCAGAAAAACTGATAGAGATTCCTTTGTAACTCTGACTTAAGCTATCCGCAAAACATATAAATTTGCACTCCCAATATAACATACATCCCCTTATAACCTCCATTGATCAAACACAACCCAATATGCACTTCAATATTTGTAATCACATCTCATAACATATACATATCATATCAAGCTCATATATAATATATATGTATAACATATACATTATCATATCATATTTGATTACCATTTGATCATTTTGACATTTTACTTAAGTCAACTCAAACCTCTATACATTATATACCAATGAACTTCTATACACAGGAGTGACCTCAAATACATACATCTGATCCAAGGCTGGAGATGATGTAGCCAATGGATGACTACCTCGCTGAGGTCCTAAAACATGTAACCACTGAAAGGATGAGTATAACTTTATACTCAGTGAGTCATTATATATATGAGTATGCAATAATATTCATGATAGTCACATCTATCCATTAATGTTCTGTAAATAGAAATGCTGGTGATAGCATGATGAAATACATATCATGAACCATAATACATATAATATAACAGGAGCCTGTAACATGTCATATCATATCATACTGAGTTGTTACTTTACTTCCATCACATAACCCCCCAAAACACCCATGGCATAGGGAATTTCACCCCTCCCTAGCAGAGGTCATAATATATATATGTGATAACAGCTGATGGTTTGTTTCTACACCATCGAAGTAGTCCTATTATAACATATTATATGCAAATGTTTCATATAGCATAAACATATTAAAATAAGTCTCAAATAGGACTTAAATGATGATATATATCAATAATAGACCCAAAGAAAGGGTTTGGCTCAATTTCATATTTTTGCCCGTCGGGGCCCAGTTTGCATTGCCGCAACTGGATCCCAAATTACGGGTTCGTTTTTCATTTTTCAGGCACTTTCTGATTTGCCTTGAATTCAATAATAACATGGCAATTTCTTTGTACCAATATCAAGTACATATATATAAAAGATAATTGGGCTTGGTCTCAGGTCAAAAAGCCTTTTAGAATAAATTTTATAGCCATTCAAAGTTTATGCCAATTATAGGCATTTCAGAGGCTCTGTTTTAGGTCAATTTAGCAAAATTGCCCAAATGTGGATCATTAATGGTTTTCAAGCAAAGTTATCATTTCATATGCATAAATGCATGACTTATGAATAAATAATGCATCAAACATATATATAGACTCACCTCAATCACAAACTCCCAAAATCTTCTCCAACAGGCCTAATTCGCCCGTGACTCCCCGTCCACTGCTCTATCTTGGGACGATTCTCCTATAACAATCAAATTGGTCTTATAAGACTTATACTCAACATAAACCATATCAAAACACATATTATGGCATACTAAGGCATATTCAAGCATATTAACATATAACAGCATACATTATACACATATTACACATTAAGCACATCAAAGGCCCTATATTACTCTTTAAACACTTTTCATATCTTTTATGCACCAAATGCATTTCCATCATCACATATCATTCACATTACACATATTTATCATTATTATGCTAAGTTATGAACTTCCAAACACTTAGCTCAATATTCCATACCAAACATACATAAATTTCCAATTATGCTTCAAATCACTTATACCATTCAATCTATCCACATTTAACCTTATACATTATAATCATTTAAGCCATTATACCTTATTCATATCTTACTTCTTCAATTGCATTTGCCTAACACCTTAAAGTAGTAAAATCCATATGTTACCACTTTAATGGAAATCATTCCATTCTTCCATTTTTCAACACCATTCAATTGTACAACATTAATAAACACCAAATACATCACATTTAACTATAAACACCTATCAAATATCAAAGCACTAAAGCATTTTTAAAGCTTCCAAGTTTCGGCCAAAACATCATTCCTTCCAAATGAATTCATTTCAAACATTTAGCCATCAATTCATGTTAAACACATCAAATATACATCATTTACACCTTTTCAACCATTAAACATCAAAATCCAAACATCATATTCAACATCATTAGGTTCGGCCAAACTAAAACATCAACCAAATGGATTTGTTTCCATTATTCAACCATATATTCATGTGAAACACATCAATTAAACATCATTTTAACCAAATGAATCATCAAAATCATACTTTGATTCAATGTTCTTCCTATTAGGGTTTTAATCCAACCTTTTGAATTCTAACCATACAAAATATGTTTTGATCACTAATAAACATCAAGGAACATCATATGAACATCATTGAATCAAAAGAACTTTAAAACTAACAACTTACGAAAAATTCTTCAAAATCTTCTTTGAATTAATTTGTTCTTTAAATGAGTTTTTCCTTAAAATCTAAGATTATATTTGAGTTCACAAGGTAGGAATTAGTATGTTTCCATCCAAAAATGGAAGAAAACCATAAAATTTGGTGGGTTCCTAAGGTGGCCGAAACCTATGGTGGAAGAACAATGAAATTTCTGAAGTTAAAATGCTTAAGGAAGATGACAATGGTGAAGTGGGGGGAAAATCTACCTAAATATCAAAGTTGTGATTCCATATATTTAGTTTATGATAAATTTAGTGAAACCTAGCCATCCATCCATCCATCTTTCATACTTTTATGCTATTGGTTAATCAAAGTCAACAATGATGGCTTAAAGGTACATTTGCCACACCAAATCCAAAACCAAAGTTAGTAATACTATACATTGTGCTTATGATAGCAAATTTGAAACCTATTGATCTAACCATCCATTTCTTCATCATTTGATCCAATGGTTAGATTTAATCAAGTCTAAATTAATGTCATAAGGTTGAATACATAATATAATTTCATATCTCAAAGGAAAAGACCATATTACCCTTAGTTCAACCGAAGCACCTCAAGCACCTCAATTGAGCAGCTTACCCGGCACAATTTTCAATCGGGTTTATTTCTCCATCAAATCTTCAAATAAATTAAATCACATCATTTTCAAGTCCTAATTTTCTTTTCTACCTTCAAATATCATGTTAATTCCATAAAAACTCGAAGGGGTGTGAAATGACCATTTTACCCCCAGTTCACAAAATTTTAAGTTTTTCCCGATTTCTTCCTAACAGCCTTTGATGCACATTTACATGTGTAAAACTGTCTAAAACATGCATATTCATACAATTTAAGCAATAACATGCATATTACATATCATATAAACAAATAAGGAATCCCCTTAGGTTTGCCCTTTGAAGCTTATGTTCTAAGCCTTTATACTAGGGTGTTACAAATTTATAGATAGATAGATAGATGTACAAATTCACTAGCATAAGTGTGATTGAATAAGTGAACTACGGAGCATAGGATTCATGTCTTGTCATTGTTTTATATTCCTTTTATGTAGATATGCGTTTGTCGTTGTGTTATGAATCTAAGTTGTTTGTTTTCCTTTATCAGCATCGAGATGCCTCCGAGGAGAGGTACAAGTCGTGGGCATGGATGAGGCACAAATATGGATGTTATGGTGGCACAAAGATTTGATCAGATGCAATAAAACTATGAGAGATTGGAGGCGCTTATCACATAGCGATTGCAACAGCCTATTCCTCCAACATTGGTAGCTCCTACTCCACCGGTGGTTCCTCCACCACCACCTTTTATGCCATAAGTTGAGGAGGTGTCTTTTGAGAAGTTTATGAACTCATGCCTCCGGAGTATTGAGGAGATGTGGATCCCACTAATTTTCTTGAGATAATAGAGGATAAGGTTCAGCTTTTGAGGATACCAGATAGAAGGGCAGTGGAGTTTGTGGGCCACTTGATGTGGAATGATGCCCGAGATTGGTACAAGAGAAGTGTGACTGGTTTACTCCGGGCTAATATGGATATTACTTGGGAGCAGTTTATACCATGGTTATGGACGAGTTTCTTCTAGAAAATGTCAGAGAGGCTAAAGCTATAGAGTTAGAACGGCTGGTTCAAACTATGGAAATGAGCGTATCATAGTACGCTAAGAGGTTTAGTTAGCTAAGTAAGTATGCTCCAACATTGGTTTCTATAGAGGCTGCTTGGATTCAGTGCTTCATGAGAGGCTTAATTCCTCCATTGTTTCATGTGCTAGTTGCTCATGAGTTTGACTCATATTCCAGACTGGTGGATAAGGCCAAAATGATTAAGAATCGGGAAATGGAATTGAAAGCAGAAAGAGAACAGAAGAAAAAGGCTAGAGTTAAGGGTTCCTCTAGGCCTAACATGGATGGTAGTGGAGTGAGGAGCATGGATATTTTGAGGCAGACTACTCCTCAGAGTGGGTTTAGAGGACAACCAAAAAGATCACAGTACAGGTCCAATCCTTCTGGATCTGCTTCACAGATGAGCAGGGGCACGATTATTTCTGCACCTTCGGGGAAAATTTTCAGTGTCCTACTTATGGAAAGAGGCATTTAGGACCATGTCATATTGATAGAGGTGCTTGTTTCCACTGTGGACAGCTTTGACACTTTGTGAAAGATCGCCCACAGACAGTGACTACCATTAGACCACCAGTTCCACATTCTACAGTTCTGATAAAGAGAGTGGGGAGCAGTAGTGCTCAAGTTAGGGTAGGCTGAGGTTATAGCAGAGGTACAGAAGTGGGCCGAGGATCAGGTTCATCTGCAATTCAAACTCCATGTCAGACTTCTTTGGGTAGAGGAAGAGGGAGAGTTTTTGCACTCAATCACCAGGAGGCCCAAACCTTTAATGCAGTTGTCACATGTATTCTTTCTATTTAAGCTCAGAATGCAAGAGTGTTGTTTGATTCAAGAGCATCTCATTCTTTCATATCATCTCACTTTGCTAAGAAGTTATGTATGTTGTGTGAGTTGTTTGATGATGTGATGGTTATGTCTACTCTTTTAGAGAAGGAGATTGAGATCCAAAATGTCTATCATGCATGTGTTGTTAGTATTGATGTAAAGAGTTAGGAGGTAGACTTGATTGAATTGTCGGTATTAGAGTTTGATGTTACTTTGGGCATGCATTGATTATCCAAGTATTTTGCAATCATAGATTGCAATCAGAAAAAGATAGTCTTCAAACCACCTGAGGTTGAGGAGTTTAAGTTTCAAGGAGAAAGGAGTGAAGTACCCTACAATGTGATATCCACCATTGGGGCGAGGAGGATGCTAAGGAAGGGTGACCAAGGTTATTTGGCATATATTCGTGATACTCAGAAGGAAGTGAAGGGATTGGAGTAGATTCCAATTGTGAGTGAGTATCCAAATGTTTTTCCTAAAGAATTGTCAGGTTTGCCGCCGGAGAGGGAGTTTGAATTCAATATTGAGTTATTGCCTGGAATAAATCCAATCTTCATACCTCCATATTGCATGGCACCAACAGAATTGAGAGAGTTGAAGGTGCAACTGTAGGATTTGCTTGACAAAGTGTTCATTAGACCTAGTAGCTCACCATAGAGTGCACCAATGTTATTTGTCAAGAAAAAGGATGGTTATATACTATTGTGCATTGATTACCGACAACTTAATAAGGTGACTGTTCGGAAGAAGTATTCGTTGCCCAGAATTGATGATTTTTTTGATCAGTTACAAGAGGCAAGTTATTTTTCCAAGATCGACTTGAGGTCAGGTTATCACTAGTTGAGGATTCAGAAGGACGATGTGTCTAAGACGGCGTTTCAGACGAGATATGGCCACTATGAGTTCTTAATGTTGCTGTTTGGCATAATAAATACACCGGCTGCATTTATGGATTTGATGAATAGGGTGTTCAAGCCATTCTTATACAAGTTTATCATTATTTTCATTGATGACATCCTTGTATATTCCAAGAGTAAGGAGGAGTATGAGGAACATCTTCGAATAGTATTGCAAACTTTGAAAGAGCATCAGTTGTTTGCTAAGTTCTCCAAATGTGAGTTTTAGTTGGATAGTGTTTGCTTCTTGGGGTATATGATAAGTAAGGAAGGACTTAAGCTCATTCAAGGAAAGTGGATGTAATCCTTAATTGGACTATACCCACAAATGTGTCAAAGATTCAGAGTTTCTTGGGTTTGACAGATTATTATATTAGATTTGTGCAGGATTTCTCCAAGATTGCAACTCCATTGTCTAGGCTCACTCAGAAGCAAGTGAAGTTTGTATGGATAGATGACTGTGAAGGAAGCTTTCATAAGCTTAAGACTTATCTCACGACCGCACCTATCCTAGCTTTACCTTCTGGTAAGGAAGGATATATTGTGTATTGTGATGCTTCTAGAATGGGGCTTAGGTGTGTGTTGATGTAGAATGGAAAGGTAATAGCTTATGCTTCGAGGCAGTTGAGGAAGCATGAGATGAATTACCCAACTCATGATATATAAATGGGAGTTATGGTTTTTACATTAAAGATATGGAGACACTATTTATACGGAGAAAAGTGTAAGATTTTCACTGACCACAAAAGTTTGAAGTACATATTCCAGCAAAAGGATTTGAACCTTAGGCAAAGATGATGGATGGAGTTGCTTAAGGATTATGATTGTGATATATTGTATCACCCTGGAAAGGCGAATGTAGTAGCAGATACCTTGAGTAGGAAGTCTATGGGAAGTGTAGCTCACATTTAAGTGCATAGAAGGTCATTGATTAAAGAGTTGCATAGATTGCATGATTTAGGGATTCGATTTGGTTTATCAGATACATGAGTGTTTTTGGCACATTTTCAAGTTAAGCCACTTCTTATTGACTAGATCAATAAAGCACATGATAAAAATCCTAGATTGGCTAAGCTTAAAGGTGATGTGAAAGCTGAGAAAGCTCTAAGATTTGCAGTTGTGGATGGTGTTATGAAGCATGGTGATCGTTTATATGTTCCCAACGTGGATGGATTAAGAGAGTTGATATTGAGGGAGGCACATCATGCTACTTATAATATGCATCCAGGTGTGACTAAGATGTATCATGACATCAAAGGATTGTATTGGTAGAGTGGAATGAAGAAAGATGTAGCGGAGTTTGTGGCAAGATGTTTGACTTGCCAGCAAGTGAAGATTGAATACCATAAGCCTTCTGGATTGCTTCAATAGTTGCCATTACCAGAATGAAAATGGGAGAGAGTGACTATGGATTTTATGGTTAGATTGACAAAGACTTCAAGAGGCCATGATTCGATATTGGTTATTGTTGATAGATTGACCAAGTCAGCTCACTTTCTGTTAGTTAAGACGACTTATACGACTTCTCAGTATGCACAGATATATGTTGATGAGATAGTGAGATTGTATGGAGTTCCAATTTCAATCATATCGGATAGAGGCACTTAGTTTACATCGAGATTTTGGAAGAAACTTCAAGAGTCCTTGGGCACTCAGCTAGACTTTAGCACAACTTTCCATTCTCAGACTGATGGACAATCAGAAAGGACTATACAGACTCCAGAGGACATGCTAAGGATGTGCATTCTAGACTTTAGAGGTAATTGGCTCAAGTACTTGCCTTTAATTGAGTTCGCCTACAACAACAGCTACCATTCGACCATTCAGATGGCACCCAATGAGGCTTTGTATGGTGGGAAGTATAGATCTCCTTTGTGTTAGGATGAAGTGGGTGAGAAAAGAATTGAAGGTCTTGAGTTGGTTAAATTTACAGCAAAGAAAGTGCCTATCATCAAAAAGAGGTTGAAGATAGCTTTCAGTCGCCACAAGAGCTATGTCGATCCAAAGAGAAAGAATGTTCACTTTTTTGTTGGAGACATGGTTTTCTTAAAGGTCTCACTAATAAAAGGAGTCCTAAGATTTGGTAAGAAGGGTAAGTTTTCTCTAAAGTATATTAGGTCATTTGAGATATTGGATAAGGTTGGAGGAGTTTCTTATCGGTTAGCGTTACCGTCCAATCTTGATAGTGTGCATCCAGTGTTTTATATTTTGATGCTTTGAAAGTATGTATCTGACCCATCGCATGTGTTTCAAGTTCAATCATTAGATCTTGATCCAGATTTGTCTTATGAGGAAGTTCCAATGGCCATTATCGACAGATCGATTAGGAGACTTCGAAACAATAAGATTCCAATGGTTAAGGTTTTGTGGAAGAACTAAGCCATAGAGGGATACACTTGGGAGAGTGAGCAAAGCATGCGAGCAAAGTATCCTCATTTATTTTAGACTTAAGGTAAATTCTTAAATTTAAGGGCGAATTTTCTTTAAGGGGGGAGAATGTAACGCCCAAGATTTTGATTTGCATGGTTGCATGAGGTTAAAAATGGTCTCATGGTTATAGATCGTATTGATTGGTTGTTATAGAATTGTTTCTTTGTTATATATATTGTTTAGAGTTGTTTTGGTGAGTGTTAGAATGGCCTTGAGAAGTGATTGCCTTGATGAAATTGAACCTATTGTTTTCACAAACGTGAACTCTTATCACGGTCGTGAATTTGAACTTTGATGTTTCACGGACATGAACTCTAATCACGGCAGTTATTTTGCTCTCTGTCTAAATACGAGAAAATTGACTTTTTGTTGTTCATGGGCGTGAAACTTATTCTTCACGAGCTTGAATTCATTATTCACGGGCGTGAGACTTCAGGCTCTATATATAGAAGTCCTTTTCAGATTTTTGAAAACCATAAACCAAATTTTATTTTCTTCTTCTCATTCCTTTCCTTTGCTCAACTAGCCATATTACTCCTTGATCACTCAAATAACCATTTTCTTTAAGGATTCTTTATGGGAAACATATTTTAAGGCATCAAATCACTTCAAGGGCTTCTCTTGTTAGGGTGTTGAAGGTAAATCCTAAACCTTTGCTTTTACAGTTGTTTATGGATTATGATATTGTTAGATTAGTTGTTATAAGTTGTTAGTAGTCTTTTATGAGCATTTATTGCCATTGATTATAGTTGTTATGTTAGTTGTGAGATTTAATGATTTTACGTAAATAGTATAGTGAATAGTAACTCTTCATTTAATGGTTTAATTGGTATTATAAATCATTTTATTGAGTACTAAAGGGTATATAATCCTACAATTCTTTGTATAATGGCTTTGGAGGAGGAAACCCTAATTGATCCATTTTTGAGAATTTCTTGTTTTAGGCTCGGTGAATCCAAGGACTTAAGGATTGTTGATTGTGGTGATAGTTGAGCTGTTTGCTTTGGATTGAGGTAAGTTATGGGATAATTTGTTCTTTATTATGAAATCCACACTTATTAATATTATTCTTGAATGGAGTTTAGTCATTTTTTTTGGACTAAATTTCATATTGAATATTATTATTTTGATATTGTAATATCATTGGGCCTTGGGCCATCATTGAAATGTATTACCTTTAAAAGACCATTTGAGTCATATGCAATTGTGGAAGACCTATTGAATATTGTTAATGATATTGATAATGTGAGGTCTCTAGACCCACCCATTATTTCTGGTATCGATTATATGGCTATTGACGATTTAGAACTCCCTTCCAATGAGGGAGAAATCATTGGACTGTGTGCACCAGTGACCTAGCTGATAAGGTCAAATTGTATTAGTGGTTTTACCTAGAGGAGGCCTAGCAACCCTTGGACTTATGTTCTGATCAAGCATACGTATGGTATAAAATCGTAGTATCTCAATGGATGGATGGTATGGATTGATGGTTGTTCTATCATCACATTGATGGGTGCCATTCTTCGTAGTCACGTAAATACTTGTCATTAAATGTATTCTTATTGTTCATAAACCATTGTTACTATTGTTTTACATATATATATATATATATATATATATATATA